>VXBW01006783.1:39952-102432 GCA_013400375.1 Thinocorus orbignyianus
AGAAGAGGAAGAATATAAAAAGAGAAGAGGAAGAAAAGAGGAAGAAAAGAGGAAGAAAAGAGGAAGAAAAGAGGAAGAAAAGAGGAAGAAAAGAGGAAGAAAAGAGGAAGAGAACTAAAAATATCTTTGGATATCCATGCATATTTAAGGAGTTCAACAAACTTTTAGTTATTCAGTGGGTTATACGAAGCATTCGTACTCAAGGCTAATAAGATCACCAGGGGAATAACCACTAACGATTAAAAGTCAGCAAACAAAATTTACACTGCTGAATGGCACTCAGGCTGAAGTGATCTGGCACATTTGGGGAAGATCACACACCAATTAATTACCATATTTAAAGAGTTCATGGAAATGTGCAGTTCTGTTTCTTATAAGGTAATAAATAAATTTCACGTGATTAACAACTGGTGTATTTGCCTGCGTATATTTTATATAACCTCTTTCTCTTTTTTTCAAGAATCACTATAGGATCTATAGCAAAACTAAAAGACTAATGCAGCGAATCTAGAGCCTCAAAATTAAAAAAAAAAAATAGAATAACGGATAATAGATGAAACACAACTAATGAGTTGCATTAAGTAGAAGATTCACATTGGTATAGGCATAAAGCAAAGGAAGACATTTACTTTAATTTACTTTACTTCAATCTAAAAGCAGTAATGGAGATCCACAGAAACAAAAATTGCTCCGAGTGGAGCTAGGACAGTGCCAAGGAGCACTCATGTAATAGGGAAATGCTGATTAGAGAAAGAGTCTGAAGGTCACGTTCTAATCGAAGACTAATTGATCCAGGTCCACTGGAATCAATGAACTCTTTACCACTGACTTCAGGGACAGCAAACTGCAAAATGCATCCATCGTGGCTTCTGCTCTTGGGGCACCCACCAAATCTCCCAGGGTTGCTTCTCCCAACCGAAGCAATGATTGACAGCAGTGGTAGAAACCCAACCATAAATAACATGCTCATCATGTATCACATCCTTTATGCTCGGTAGTTTGATTTTGTAAAAATCACAGAAGTGTGAGCTGCAAAAGTCCTGTCATATCTGGGATATGACATTCATGTTGGAGTTTTAAATGAAGGATTTAAAGAATATTTAAAAAAAAAAAATATTTACATGTGCTACCATAAAGAAAAAGAAAATGAAGGAAACAAGGAGTGATTTATTGACCTGGTACACACAAAAATTCACAAGTTACTTTTGATGGAAGATGGGCCATTAAAAGAAGTGCCTTTAAAATGATATATTTTTATTCTGGATCTCCTATACTTCAAAATGCTCTTGAAAATATTAGTTCAGAATTGAGCGTAAAGAAAGCATTAGTCTCCTCTAGCCCTATGACCAGAACTGTTACACTTCTCCCCCCTGTATAATTACTGCATGATCTATCTCTCGCTCCTCCTTTAACAAGTGTTGATTTCACTGTGACTCAAAGTCAGTTATTTACTCAACACATGGTGGCCTCTGAATTGAAATCACATTGTACGGATGAGTTTGTTGCTTTTGTTGCCTCTCTCAGCGAGTCCACTTTATCCTCTTACTTCATTCCTGGTGACAATTTATGGTGCAGCTGGAGGTGTATTGAGCCATCACCGCGGGACTGTCAGTCACTACACTTCTAAAGAAGAACACATCCAGCTTTCAAACTCCAAAGGGAAACAAACTGAGCACTGATTTTTAGGAATTACCCACTGACAATAAAGTTAACACTGCATTGCACAAAAAAAATACTATATATTTCACAGTGCACCAGTGACGCTGGAAGCCATTTGGTCATTAAAGGAGTGTTCTAGGTCTATTAGTGCTCCATCTATGGATGGGGACTACTTTTACTGCATCATAGAACCATAGAATGGTCAGAGTTGGAAGGGACCTTCAAGATTATCCAGTCCCACCCCCCCTGCCATGGGCAGGGACACCTCCCACCAGACCAGGTTGCTCCAAGCCCCATCCAGCCTGGCCTTGAACACCACCAGGGACGGGGCAGCCACAGCTTCTCTGGGCAACCTGGGCCAGGGTCTCACCACCCTCATAGGAAAAAAATTCTTCCTAATATCTAAATCTCTCCTCTAAAAAAAACCCAAAACCTTACTCCCATTTCAGCAAGCTAAATTAGCTCATGGAGCAGTTTGTTAGGGACTGGGATGAGTTCAAACTAACTGGTGGATGTATAGTCAGTGACCTGTCAAGAGGAGCAGGGACAGGATGGGACCGCAGCTTTTACCCACTATATCAAATTAGTAAGCTTAAGGTTCTTCCAAATATTTTTTCAAATATACTATAAATAAAGTCCTTCTTCTTAGGTGACAACTACTTCTACTCGCATTTTTGAGTTTTTATCCTTGTGATACTGAGACAATAAAATCATCTCCAAAATGTAACACTAAAAAAAAATTAAATAAATAAAATAATCAGATTTCAATACTATTTCAATGTGAAAATAGATGTATATTCTAAGTCTCCTTCACAGAAACACCTAAATTCTATCAGAATAGGTAGTTTTGGAACTCAGCATTTACCAGATGCACAATTCTGTGTTCATTATTTCAGGTCAGCTCTATACATCACAGTCCCTGGCATCTCAGAAATGGTTGCAGTGTCCCATGTTCTGGTGGAACAGAACTGGCTGAAATATCAATAAGAAACTTATGAAGGAGTTGGAAAACAGCAAGAACAAAATAACCCATCTCAGGCATAATTACATAGAAAAATTCTGAGAAAATTCTTTTAAAATTAACATCTTCCTAAGCGATTTCATTCTGGGCTGCTAAGAAACAATCAGAAGAAGTGATATTGCAAACCACAGATGCAGTGTTGACAGAGAGTCCACTGTTCACCCTCCAAGACTGTAGCCATTTCTGGAGGAACTCGGGCATGCAAATACATGAGCTCTCATTCCAAAACCACAGCCAGATGTTGTAGACTTATCATTAAAATCACATGGAGAGGCACTGTTTGCAAAACAATTTCATCCCATAATCTCTTGACTGCTGCTTGAACACAGGCCCAGTTTGCCAACTGGCAGCAGGCTGGGAAGGCTCTTCAGCAAATCGACAGGTTGTTAGCCCTCTGTAACGCAGCACACTCTGTTTTCCCTTCCCCGACCCCAGCACAAAGGGACAAACGTAAGATTATTCTGGAAACAATAATATAAATAAAGATTTCATGCCTTTCTTCATATTTCCACCACTGTCTCCAAAGTCTTCCTCCTCAGTGAATCACAAATTCTGAATACGTTCCAACATGAGGATGACTGCTCCCAACGTGTGGTGTACCAAATCTCCGCATCTGAAAGCAGCCTTAGCCCTCCCACTGGTATTTCACAGCTTTCCCTGCTTTTATTATATACTCAGGATTTTTAAGAAGAGTTAAAGCTTTCCCAGGCCTCTGTGGACAGCAGCTAAGAACAGGGAGTGCAACCTACTATACTTTTACCTCCACCTTTTTGCACACTGGCAGCCCAGAAAGCCAAACGCATCCTGGCATGCATCAAAAGAAGCGTGGCCAGCAGGTCATGGGAGATGATTCTCCGCATCTACTCTGCTCTCAGGAGACCCCACTTGGGAGCACTGTGTCCAGCTTTGGAATCCTTAACATAGAAAGGACATGGACCTGTTGGAACCGGCCACAAAGATGATCAGAGGGATGGAGCACCTCTCCTTTGAGGACAGGCTGAGAGANCAAACTCTATTACCCACGGTCATTAGAAGAGCAGGACTTGGGCTTTTGATCTCAGAAGCCTCAGGCAGGGCAGCTGCTGGGAAACAGTAACCAGCAGTAATGGTCCCCAGCAGAGATGCTGTCAGGATCTATCTGCGGCTGCACAGCAGCCTCCACAGGGCTCTGCCTCTCCGGCCCAAGCAGCACCCTGGGCTGCCCAAGTTATTCTCAGAAAATGGAATTTCCAATCTCCCTTTGGTCCACTCCCATCCCCTTACCTGGCAGGGCAGGATGAAGGGGAAGGCAGGATCAAGAGATACTTTAGTTTAAGTTAAAAGATGCTAAGTCTGTTGTAGCCTAGAAGCAGAACAGCAGAAAGTGAACTGAGGTGCTGAAGCAGGCGAAAGGCCATTTATGATTAATAAGATCTTGTATTTTTCATCTTGCCATGACTTTAATTAAAACACAAAAAAGCAGATATGAAATACAGTCCTTCACTTCGTGGGATTAAGATGAAAGCATGCAGTGCTTTCAATCACAATCCAGTGCCCTAACACCACACCTTCATGATAGCTTGTCTTTCAAAAACTGTCCCAGACCACATCAGATGGGTCTAAAAGTGCATCTCCTGCTTCTCCTACTCTTCATGCTGCCTTGCACAGCATCTTTGAGAAGGTGCAGCAGGCAATCTCATCCTGCTTGCTGGCATGGCTCCATTTTACACATAGAATATTCATCGAGTCAACATCAAAAGAACATTTTGAGTCCAAAATCACATTCAAGAACCAGCCAGTCATTAGCTGAGTGTCCTGACAACAGCCTCACTTGCAGTCCCACTCCAGTAAATACCAAATACTTAATCTACAGCTGCCACCAGGATTTCCTACATCACCCAATCCGTCACGCGCACTGTGCATAGCAGAGCACGGTTCCTTGGAAAGTATTAAGTGGCTGGTGGAAACTGTCAGTCTAAGTGGCAGCTGGTTGAAGATCTGAAGCCTGGATTTACAGTTCTTAAGGGACATACATCTGTCCTAACTCAACGGACGGAGACTTTAATTGTTACAGTGCCTGTAGGTCCAAGCACGCAAAAAACCAGTCACGTAGATGTCCTGCTCAACTACAGCACGTTCCCATCCAACGCCAAGTAGTACATGAGGAGCCCACACTGTGGATGACGTGGTGAAGCACAGCATGCCAAGCATGAAACAGCCTGAGAATTTCACTGCCAATTTGAATTGTTAACCTCTACCCAACATCAAAAGGGAATCTTGGGCAAGTGCCTTGCCTCAGGAGGTAGGACACTCTCTACCAGAAGCAGAGGAGCAGCTCAAGTGATAATTCCAGTAGGACAAAAAGCAACCAGTTCCTCTCTGGAGATAACGCTCTCCCCACTGGTCCCCTTTTATAACCAGAGAGATAAGGAACTTACTAAGGGCGTATGAGAGATGTGTTAAAGATGTGAAAATAAAGATAAAGAATGTAAATCTGTAAAAATACTTAGATCCTACAGCCTTTTATGGCCTAGTGCTGCAAGCAAAGCTTTGCTTTTCCCATTTTGGTCTGGAGCAAGGACAGCAGTTTGTGAGAGAAAGCAATTTTTGCAATAACTTTCTTTTCCAATTACATTAGCCTATGCATTTCTTCAATATAAAAAGGAATGACTGCCTTGATGATACAGGAGAATCTCTTCTGCAGACCTTTTGAGGTTTCTTCATTGTACTTTGAGCGCAAACACCAGGGAGATCTGCATTAGGAAGTGCAGGAAAAACACAGTCCCTCAAGGGAATTTAGATTGCAAATTACTGATGTGCTAATAAGATTCTTTATGTATGAAGAAGAATACAGAAAACAAGCATACAGGCAATTTCAATAGGATACATACCAGCAGACAAATTTAAATAACGCTGTGGGAGTAATCCTGTGTAAAAGGCATACTTTGGGGCATTATATTTCTCTCCACTTAGTTAAACAAACCAATTGACTAATACAAAAATCAGAATTATGCTTCCTCCCTCCCCCCTTCCTTTTTAAATTTAATTAACACCTCATTTTTAAAAATTGTTTCAAGAGTTTAATTATTCCAAAAGTACCTGCACAATCAAATATGCTACAGGTACAAAAATTCATCCTAGGACATTATGTTAGAGAGTTCTATAGATATACAAGCTAAAATTTGAAAGCTAAAAGGATGAAAATAAGGGAGGAAACGGCTTTTAATTCCACTGAAACATGCTGTATGTGCAGAGTTACTCAAGAGGCCGAAAATCTAAAAATCCGAAAGCCTGTACCTGTCTTTTTTTTATGTTGCTTTCTCAGCTCTGTTTCTTCCATTTCGTTTATCAACCCTGCTCATAATTAGTTTGGGCTTTATTTTAAGAATACCTACTCCCATAATAGCACATGGGCTCAGGATACTGATATACACTCATTTTCAGTTTTTGTGGCACAAGGCAGGCATCTCTTTCCAATCTTAAGCAGCCCAAACCCTGCAAATACTTGGTATATTCTGAGGAATATATTGCTGGGACAAAAGTAATGATGAGGACAAGTTCTATTTTCATAACAGAAAGGAGTTTTAGACACACACAAAAAAATATTTGGAAAAAAGAAAAAATCAGAGTCGGTAGTTAACAGCACAAGTTCAAGGGGGGCAGACCCCCCCACAAAATCCCAAAACCTGAGATGTTTCATCTTGTTGTATCCAAAGCGTTCTGTCTTCTTACTTTCAAGTAACATTAAGGATTTTTCTGCATTAAACATTTAAAAAGGTAAAAAGTAGAACCCTAACAATGGTGCTTGGGTTTCTGTTTTGTTTTGTTTTTTTTTTATCAACACAAGTGACTTAGATTGTCACTTTACATCAGAGAGAAAACCAAAATAAACTAATATAAATTTTTTTACAGTATTTTACTTGAGATTTTTATTTATTTATTTTTAATTTCTTGCTGGAATCACAAGAACATTAAACCAGAAGTGCTGGGGAAGTCGATGACACATTTCAAAACTACAGAGGAGTTTTAATTTCTGAACTGATGTATCAGGCACTGGCTGCTACATAAAATCCAACTTTACAATTCTAAAAACGGTTTTCTTCTTTTTCAATTTTTTCCTCCTTGGAGTAGTGCAGCAATGGGTGAGAATCCATTTAATTGGAAGTTTTAAAAGAATGGATACATTTTATACGTTACATAAATCAGAGCAAGAGATGAGACTTCTTTTCTACAATTTTTTTTATTTTTTCCAATTTCCAGGAGCTTGAAAAGAAGTAGTTTTCTAACTTCTATAGTTGAATGAACTCACCTGACTTTGATAAAAGATTTATTTCTTTTTTTTTTCCCTGGGAAATCTTAGAAGACAAAGAACTTCTAGTAACACGAGAGAGCATCTCAGAGCACACTAAACTGTGGCTGTACACTCTTTCCCTGCATCAAGAAAAACGATAACTTAAAAAAAAAAACAACAAAAACCACCTTAGAATGCTTAGAATTTGTAAATCTTTGCACTGTAAGTATCACTGCAAGTATAGTGAATAGAGCTAAGTACACATTTACCTTTTTATGGTTTGTTGCTGAAACTTAATCTCTTAGTTATCAATGTGATTACAACCAAGTGTTATGGAGAGTGTTACTAAAAAACCACAGCAATATGAAGGGTCAGCCCCAGTGACTGTCAGGAGTTTGTACTACATGGAAGAATCTAATCCTACATATTTTGTTAAATTATTGTAATAGGAGTACTAGGACAACTGAAAATGTATTGTGACCAAAGGAACTGAACTCAAAATCCAAGTTTGACCACCAAAATCAAAATCCAATGGCAACAACTCTCCTTCCCGGTCCTCCCTTTTCACATAGAGAATTAATTCGGGTGCTTTACATAAAGATGTTCTACCAGGTCCACTTTTTACAAATATAACCACTATGCTGTTTTCTATATACTTAGGGCTGACATGAGCATCTTCCGCCAATTTATTGCCCCCCCGCAAAAGTTCTGTTTTTTTCCCCCTTTTCAAATCAAAACATAATATTAAAAAACCCCTGCCAATTATTTCTATTTTCTACAAGTGTCCAACGATTTGTAGCCTCGTACCTTTGGTATCAGTCAGCATAATATCAACTTGAAAATCTGTGTCTAAAAGTGATTTCTTTTAGATACCAGAGCTTCCAGCTAACTAAAGGTTGTCCAACAACGTTTCCCAGAAATACATATTTTGGTTCATCAACCAAATACCACAAATCCTGCTCGTGCTTTTTCTCTCTAATAAAGAGCAATTCTCTTCGTGGAGTCACAGAATCACAGAATTGTCATGGTTGGAAAGGACCTCTGAGATCACCAAACCACAACCCACTCCCTACAATCTCAGCCACTAGAATATGCCCTCAAATACCCCATCTACCCATTTCTAAAATACCTCCAGGGACGGCGAATCAACCACCCCCCTGGGCAGGCCATCTTTGGTAGGAAACAAACTTAAAAGCCTTGGAAATTTCAACCTTCTAAATTCAAAGCCCTAATTTAATGCTAGACTGAAGATATATATAATTTTTTTTTTTTAAAACTCCTTCCCCAAGCCAGGTCCCTTTTTTTCTAGGCTCTGGAGTATCTTTATATTTCAGTATCCTGTTCTTTTTATCTCTCCCTTCTAATTTTTTAAGACAAAAAGACAAAAGAAAAGAAAAGAAAGAAAAAAAAAAACCTATGCAGCAGTGGAATTTCATTGGCTACTATGCACATGAAAGAAATGAAATGGTAAGCAACATGCCAAAAGTGGAAGAACTTTAGTATTTTGCTCTCCAGCTACTCAGGACCAAGTGCTGTCGCCGTTGGTTGGAAGAGCAAGAATTTGCCAAGGCAATCAGTGGCGACAGGGAGCCCAAAGCTACCCAATCCCTTCGAGATGTTCAACAACTGCAGGGAGCCTGCCGACATGAAATTTTGGCAGAAGCTAGAGAGGCAGCTCAGCAGTCCCACACGAGCTACACAATTGCTCATTTGCCTCCCTTGTCTGAGCTCAATATCCCTCTCCCAGTGCGGAATTGCTCTTCTCCACGGGAACGCGGACAACTTTTCACTGTTCAAAGGCAGCGATCGACACCAAGGTCAGCTTCTCGTCTCACACCCCCTTATTCCTGAAAAGAAACTTGGTGTTCATTTTCTCTGACTTTTCATGGAGCGGACAGGGACTTTATACATTATTTAAGAGGAATTTTAGAATGAAACAGTAACTCCCTATGGCTCTTCCAAGAAGTACAGGAGATTAAGGAACTAGAAGACTAAAGCTGGAGGTGCTAGAAGTGTCCTCCACGAAAAGCAGCAGGCTTTATGTCTGTCTGCACAGTTGCCCAGAGAAACAAAATTTCTGATGTATTTTCCATTCTACCACATAACTTCTGTGGACAATTTTCTATAGAATTAAGAGATCCACAACCCCCATGTCACTGGTTTCAACAGGAGCGAGTTCAAAACCATTCTTGGACAAAACGCCCATGATATCTACTAACAGTATTCTGCCTTCTATGCTACAACATATTGTAAACATTGAGTAGAGGTAATTAGATACTAAATGTCTAGACATGAGTTAAAATTAATGTTTGGTTAACATGGCAATGTAACTGCAGATGATATATCACTGCAAGTATATTCTGGTAACTATTGTTACGAAAATTCTCTACCGATCAATTTGAAATAACCTTGTAAAGTTTAATTGCTATCTAACATGAGTAATGAATTGAACAAGTGTCAGATCCTAGTAAATGCGTCTTTTATCATAAACCAGTATTTCACATACAATAATTATCCCATTAATGCCAAATGAAATGCTTATTGAGTGTATTTAGCACACACTGTAAGTGGTTGAAATGACCAGGTGTAGGGAACAATTTCCTGATGGATATACACTCAAAGAAAAAAAAAAAATCACTTTGAAAGGCAAATTGTACTTGTTAAACTAAGGTACAATACAAAGACAGTTTTTAATAGAAGCAAAGGCACAGTGTCTAAGTTTTTTTTAACAGTTTCTAAGCTTAATAAATAAAATATACAGTAGTAACCTCCAGTATCTTCCTAAAGCAAGAAGGCTGCATGGTTCGTTTGGTTTTAGTTCTGTCTTATGAGATAAAGAATGGAGAAGAGGTAGTTGCCAATTTATCTAACTTAACACATCCCAGACTTGCCAAGTATGCTGTGATAAATAGCTTTAACTACCTTCTCTCATCTTGTTATTATAGGACATGACAAAGGGGTTTGCAGATAAAGTCTTCAACTTTATTTGTGATACTTTATGAAGAAAGCTGAAGCAGGAATTCAAGAGGTTTCATGTGAAAAATACAATTAAAAAAATAAACAAAGAGCAAACCAATATTTCACACTGGAAATATTTAATGTTTTAGAGAAGCCTTTAAAGAAAGCTCAATGTTGTTCTGATCACTGAGCAATGTCATAAATAACTATGATCTTCTTGCTTTCTTTCTGAAATATGTTTTGCAGATTCTGAGATACAGAGCTGCAGCAAGTACACTACTGTCTCAGTCTGGAGTGCTGAGTAAAGAAGTCCTTTGCTGTCATATGCGAGAGGAAATTGAGATAAATATACAACTGTACCAATAAACTAATTGAATATACTCGGTGCAACACTGTTCTAAAACTCCTAATGCTCAGACAAACACAAGGACTCCGTCAGTCAGATTAAAGGGACACCATCAAAGCTTCGGTCTCCCCTGCCCTTTCCATTCCTAAACTCAAATCCCTCACACACTTTTCTTGCGTAGGTTTCAAAATGAGAAATTCTTTGCTGTGAGGGTGGTGAGGCACTGAAACAGGTTGCCCAGAGAAGCAGTGGTCACCCCACCCCTGGAGGGGTTCAAGGCCAGGCTGGACGGGGCTTGGAGCAACCTGGTCTGGGGAGAGGTGTCCCTGCCCGTGGCAGGGGGGCTGGAACTGGATGATCTTTAAGATCCCTTCCAACTCTAGCCATTCTACAATCTTCATATTTTTTCCTTTTGGCAAGCCACTGTAAGTCTTGCATCCTTTCAAATCAGCTTGCCTTCAGGTCACCACAAATATTACAACAATTTCTTTTACAAATTTTATGCTGCTGCGACCAGTGAAAGATTTGCATGCATCCGTATTTGCTACCTTGTAAATACAAGAATTGCTGAAATGCTTAAGAGAACACCTCCTGGTTCATTAGCAATATTAATGCACCAGTAATAACTATTATCATTAATTCATTATCATTAATCATTAAATGGTCCTTATCTTCATCCTCTATCCTATGTTAACCCATCACAAAACAAAGTTTTTTCAACTCTTTCAATATCTCTTGCACGATACCTAATGTAGGTCACCTCGGGCTGTCAGACACCTTTTGCCTGACACAGAGGAGTAAGGAGTTGTTCAAGTTAGAAGGCAGATTAATTTACTGCTTGTCTCTTCTGAACTGCAAATGTTTTCCAACCACTAAAGTAGTGGTTGCTTGCTGACAGTTTTAAAAACTGAATCCCTAATACGATCAATAGTTTAATTATAATATCATCCTGTCATCAACATGAGAGAAGCCTGGCAGCTTCCGCAAAGCCATCATCTAACAAACTGCTGACCCAGAATCAACACCCATTTGAAATCCACAGAAAGAAACCCAACACGTTTATGTAAACCTATAAACAAATATAGATGGGATAGGTAGCTGCCAAATATTAAATCACCACAGGCTCTACTTCTGCCCACTCTCTCTGGCATTCCGTAGACTTTGCTCTTATCCTACATACATTCAGAACATTCTGAATACTGTTTTATAGATAATTTTTTAAGGGAAGTATTACTGTAATGTTCTAATTTGAAGTGTGAAATAAAAACGCTTACTGGAAAAACTATGGCCAACTGTTTTACCAATTTCTATTAAATTTCAAAGGAAAAAAACCACAGAAAACACCTGCCTCAAAGAATAATACTGCTTACAGTGACAGTATTGGATGTAGTCCCAATTTGTCTAGCCAAGAGCACATTTTCACTCCTGCTTTTTCCTGTCTTGGTTCATGGACTTCAGTGCTCTCTTGACAGTTACGCTGCTAACTCAGGCTATGGGTACGGGCAATCAAATATTATCTTTTTTCAAATCCCCAAATATTGAATTTGTTCAAACAATGAAGTGATTGTGACTTACTTGCAAAATAACTGGTCCCCAGGAGATACAGCCATTCTCAAAGCTATTTGTCTGCTCAGAAACTGTTCTAACCTCAGCGGTAGCTCAGCTTCTCTAACTCCCCCACGCAGCAACATCACAGGTTTCACATTGTGCTTTCTTGTTGGTGTTTTATTAGGGCTACACTAACACACTTTTCAAAGGATCTTTTGTTTCTCTCCCCACAACACTCACCACGTGCTTAACTTGTGGTATCATCATAAACCTTCTTCAGAACAACCTACAACTACCAGAGATACTTTTATGTATGTCTCTGTGTGTTTGGGTATATATATGTTGATCTCTACCTGAATTATTACCTTTAAAAGAAGTTAAAAGGCTTTATCTTTCAGCTACATCTACCATGTGATATCTGTGACGTACTGACAGAACTCCAAACAGGTTATATAGCTATGTTTTTTTAATATGAGACTATTTTAATATACATACACCTTCTGCAATAGATGCTTGTCAAGTGCTGACGGACTGATAACTGATTCTATCATTCTTACCATAAAAGCTGATGATATTCTTTATTTCACTGCTTAAAAAACAAGGAGGGGGGAATAAGGGAAGAGAACACAAACCAAACCCTCCTCCCCTCACAGACAATCCTGGAAATAATAAACTATCATATATTTTTATCTTTAAAATTTCCCTTCTAGATAGAACTGTATTCTCTGTGCCTCCTCACATTTTAAAAACAAGCAAAAGTTATTTTATTGCACCTATTTACATTTCTTATTTTCTATTCATGCTACAACACGCTTCACAGATTGAAGCTGAAAATCCTCATTAAAGATGAAGCTAAAACATTTTCACTTTCACTCACAACCCCTGGAACTTTTCAGAATGGCCTTAAGAGTGTGGGAATCTGTATATTTAAAAGTCTCTGGGAAGACTGAAAAAATCGTTTTATGCCAAAGCCAATATTGCAATATACTGGTCTCATTTTTATGGCCACACTAAACCAACCTTTCTGCAGACCGTTCATGGTTGGGTAATTAAAGAATAACTGTATGGCTTCTTTTTTAAATGATGTGGCTGAAACAGAGCCCATTACAAGCTATACTGTCTCTTAAAATACGGGGTGAAAATTCTGTTAAAATAGCAAAAAAAGTTTCCAGTTGGCTCACATTAGAAAAAAAACAAACAAAATCCGTTGCATTCCACTGAAATATGAAAAACAGTACACTGTATTTCTGCTGTGTTATGGACTACAAAAAGAAGGTAGAAACACAAAAGAGATTCAAGGTAATGCAAGACTGAAAAGAGGAACCACACTCCTTACAAGTCAATTAGCCCTTAAATTATAAACAAATAGAACAACAACAAGACCAAACCTAAGGACTAAAGTTCACACGGACAGTCAGCACTGATTTACATCTTCTACATCTTATACAATATTAAATTAAGCTATGCTGAGTGTAAGGCAAATGCTGTGTGCCCCCAGCCCAGCACCTGAGGATGTAACCAAGGGATGCAGGTACCTTTATCTTAAGACAACCTTCCCTTCCAAGGGCTCCTGGCAGCTCTATCACCAACTACTTACTATAGCTTTACTATATTTCCACCACTCAAAGCGTCACTCCGGGGTGAGTGGTTGCTGTGGCATGCAGTGGTACTCTGGCTAAATCCATGCAAAAGCAGAAAGTTGAGGCTGCCAAAAAGGAGCAAAGAGAACTGAAATTGTATCAAGAGTTTGCACGGCACAACAAAGATCACAGAATCACCTCCTCCTTAGAAGAGAAATTCTTCAGGTGATATCACAGCACAAAATGAATAGACCATTAGCCTTCAGCAAATGGAGTATTTATTGTTTTTAAATTGTACATTAGTGCTCAAGCAACAATATTTATACTGCACATCAAACTGCAAGAATAAGAAAGTAGTGAGCTAAAACTGAGGACTCAGATTAGCCATCTTGTATGCCCACAGGGAGTATGAGATCTAAATAGATGCACACATAAAGTAAATAAGATACAGTGATACTGGGGGAATAAATGCCAACTGAGTCAGCAACGTGAAAAAGCTATTCTTCAGAAGTGTCTGCCCAATGGATATTACACTCCAACCTCAATAACCGGTTTGGAGACAACAATTCTGAAATAAGAGTGAGCTCAGAGCTAAGAGCAGCAAGAAAAGCACTGGCCAGTCCTTCTACCATACCGTGGCCAGAAAGCAGCGTACACAGCTCCATACCTAGCACTCAAAATGAGCTGGCATACACCAGGATGCTCTACTCTCAGTTTATATCTGTATTTAAAAGATTTCCTCAGAGGAATAAGCTGAAACATCAACATATCAGGTTTTTTTTATAAAAACAATCTGTTTTCTTCCTGCAGTTTTTAAGTTGTAGATATTAACAAAGATGAAATGCTGATCTCTTCTACTAGAAAAGTAAATTTGACCTCAGCACATTAGTGTAAAACCAAAATGTGCTGTTTTGATATCTGAAAGATGCTGGAATTAGCTGCACTTCACAATCAGCCTTATACCATCTTTTCTAAAATAGCCTTGCAAAAGCCCCTCTGGAGAGCCAGAAAATGAATCAGAAAAAAACCTCCAGTCACCAGTAGAAGATTTACAAACCAAACTCCAAAAACATCAAATTGAGCACTTGAGCTCAGGATTTGTGAAGCCAAGACTGGAAGCAACTTTACATATACGTCAAATATTTTCCAACACCAGCTAAAAAGGAGCTAGTGATTGCCAAAGCTGCAGCAGAGGATGAAATCTGCCATCCAGGTGCCAACGGATGGTGCCACACAGAGTAATAAGAAATCATTACGTTGCACAAGCCACACTCCTCCTGATTTTTCCATATACCATTCCATTTGCCTGGCACAACATGATACAGAACTATTATTTTGAGGTGTTTTGGTCGCTCACAACTGCTGTTGTACAGTTTATCAGTGAGATGCTGAGCACTCAGAGATTAGGCACGTGGCAAAGCTGACATACAACGAAACAGGTTTCAACTAATACCTGAATATTCAATAATAACAAGTAGTGGCCACACAGCAAGCACTGCAGTGGCATCAGGGACTCTTTGTCAGGAAGAGGAGTGATAGGACAAGGGGTAATGGTTTTAAATTGGAAGAGGAGAGATTTAGATTGGATATTGGGAAGCAATTCTTTCCTGTGAAGGTGGTGAGGCACTGGAACAGGTTGCCCAGGGAAGTTGTAGATGCCCCATCCCTGGAAGGGTCCAAGGCCAGGCCGGATGGGGCTTGAAGCAACCTGGTCTGGTGGGAGGTGTCCCTGCCCATGGCAGGGGGGTTGGAACTCAATGATCTTTAAGGTCCCTTCCAACTCTAACCATTCTACAATTCTGTAAGACAGATGCTTTGGGTCCTTAAGGTCCCTTCCAACTCTAACCACCCTATGATCGGTGAGTGGCTGTGCTGTGGGTGGCTGGAGGAGGCCCCAACTGGTAGCAGAAGAAATATCTACTGCAGCTTCTGAACTTTCTCTTAAACATCTCTCCGTAACACACCAGCATCAAGTTCTCTGCGCAGCCTTCAAGGATTTCCAACTTTTATTTTATTCACTCCTCATTTCAACAACAAAGATCTCGCACGCCTTTAGAGAAACATGAATGATGCAGAAGGCCCAGCCCTGAACCCTCTGAAAGCCACGAGAGTCCGCTGAGAGTAACTGGGCTGATGCCAGCTGAGTTTATTACATTGCCTTTGTTTGTTTCCCTGAAAACACGATGCTACAGTGAACCAGGGGATGTTAATGTATTTCCACGCCACGCTGCATTTCTTTTTATTGCCAGAACTCCATCCTTAATATAGCTGGCACCTTCCAGGAGGCGAAGACGTCTTAATGAGCTCAGCACAACCATGCAGAGAGACCTACGCCGAGGATCGCTGCTCAGCGAGGAGTTTATCAGGGAGGGCATGGATCACTCTCCAAGTATTACTGCTGGCTGCGGACTAACTAATGCAGTTTTAACAAGCTAAAAACATCTTGCTAAAATGAATCATCTGTCATTATAAATAAGTGACAGTAAAGTGGGCACACAGCGGAATACGTTCACCAAGGCCATCGCGCGGTGGGAAGAATTAGCTTTGGTACTTGGGATGTTTCTACGCTGATAATGGTTGGGTTTTTTTGATATATTTGTTTTTTATTCTGATAATTTCAGTTGCTAAAAGAGATCTTACTGTCAACTTGATGCATATATTTGGTATAAGACAAATTCCCTCCAAAGAACATCCCAGCATCATTAAATTGAACCACTAATAAGCCTCTGCCTGAGAAGGAGTCCTGCCTACCCCCATGGGCTGAAAAAGCAGGATCCTGGACAAACCCTCTGATCTCAGCCTTGGAAAATACAGACAGTGTCAGACTGGAATAAAACCAGGTTAGTACTGCCCTACCGACCTGCAGCTGCAGGTGGTTCATGTACACACAGAGCTTTACTCAAGACAGTAAGATGTGCTTCTGGAGAGACGGGATTCAGTCTCAGCCCAGCGCTTCACCAGAGTGACACAAAATCTGCTTTCAGGGTTAATCTGAATCGGTGCATTTACCTGTGCTTTTACAAGTATACACTATACAATTAAAAGTGAGATTGTTATAGCAACATACACCCTTCCCGACACACACATGTTTATGAGAAAGTTCCTTTGCATGGCTCTGAGCAGAGAAATAAACCCTGAAATTCATATACAAGTCTGAAGTCTGCTCCCTGACTCAGCCAGAAAAACAAAACCAAAGCTCAGTCACAAAACAGAGCTCCCCAGCAGAGATCCCACAGAGAAGCACTTTAAATCCAATGCCATCTCCTGCTATGAGTAACTTTTCACATGGATTTTCCAAGCACTAGGAGGTTTTTTTATGAACCCCTTCCAACAGGGGTCATATACAAAAGGAGCCCAAATCTGGATTAAAAAAAAATATGCAAATTTGAGGTAATTATGGGTGTTGCATTTTCTACTCAATTGACTCCACAGTTGGAATTTTATACATCTCAGTGTTCTTCTCCACAACGGACCAGGAACTTTCCCTTTGACTCTGCACCACGTTTTCCAGCTATTTACTATCACGCAAAAAAATCAGATTGACAAAAAAAAGTAAAATTCTCTTAAAGAATCTCAGTGTTTTCTACACTTTCAAAGTTGTAAGCCCACTGGCGACTAAGATGTGGCCACTAACAACAGCTGAGTCACTGGAAAACAGAATAAGCATACCATGATTTATGGTTTTATGATGTACCACAGAAAAGCAATTGAGATGTCTGGATCCCTGCAATTTTCTATTCCTTGGATCGCTCCCAACTACAGTGAAGTATTCCAATTACTTTGAAATCTAATTGTTTTCTGAAAAAATAAAATAAAAAATTGCACACTGCAGACAGGACCACAAGATATAGCTGTTTGACTGGAGAAAAAAGAAAAAGAAAAAGAAAAGGAAAAAAAGGGAATGAAAAACACTCAGCAACAGCGTGTGACTCAGTGTCTGGCAGAGCGGGCAGGGCAGGTGAATCACGGGTGCCAGACTGCATGTGTCACTTCATATTCCTAATCCTGGCCGAGGCGTAAAGGTTCCACGGTTTGCATTGACCTGTGTAGGCTGCTGGAAGACTTGGGAACTGATTAGATCCTCCATCTACAGCTTCCCCTGGTGAGGCCAAGGGCTCCTCAGCCATTTGTCCCACGCAGTTTGCTGAGGTTTTTCAAATGGGCAGATGAGCACATCGGTATTAGCTGCACTTCCCACATTCCCAAGCTGCATTATTGATGCTTGCTGAATAACTGCCACGTGCTCTCATCTTTCTGGGTACTGCTCCTGACAGCACCGAGCCAAAAAGTAAAGAGACAGGGTCTTAAAGGCCAAGGAATATTATTTGCATCATTTCAACCTATCATCAGCTCCAAAAAAAGCCAACCATCAAACCTCTTTCTCCTTAAGCTTAGCTTAGTCAAAGTTAACCTTCTTCTAGCCTATTAAGAAACATTTATCTATTTAATATTTTTCCAGTGCATCTAGAGAAATACAAGATAATGTTAAAAAAAATGTTTAAATCCATATATGTACTGGAACTAAGTATCACCATACTTCATAGAAACAGTAAGTTAGACAAGTCCCTTCTTCCAGCATCCTTTTCTGCGGTAAAGAACAGCACTATCAAATGGCTGCTTTTAATATTCTTGCTTGTCTGTACCATTACTGTCAACAATTAAAGGGACACTAAGCCCAAGCCCAGCACCAGGATCGTGCTCTCTCCTTCACAAGCAAAAAGGGATGGTCCCTGTACCATCTTCTACACAAGCAGACATTTAACCTTGATCATACATGAATTCTTTCTCCCTCTGGGTCATCTACCATTTTTCCTGCTTTAGTGACTTGTCCCCAATAAACCAAGCTGAAAACTACAGGAGAAATTCTTATTCATCTAAAAATCCAGAGTATCAGTGACAATTTTCAAATCTGGGGCCCAATATTCAGAAGTCAGAAAGCGTGTCTCGTAATATTTTCTGCCAACAATAGCAGACATATATATACATAATACCTAATAAAAACCATTTGTGGGATATTTATAAATTGACATTTCAGATGACCAAACATCATATCTCAATAATAATTATATTTTGTATGATTTGGTTGACTGAGCAATTACTAAGGCCCACATCTGACCCCCTTTAAAGCTATCAGCAGTGTTTCTTCATAGGTGAGAATCATAGAATGGTCCAGGTCGGAAGGGACCTCCAAATGTCATCTAGTCCAACCTCCCTGCAGTCAGCAGCGGCATCCCCAACTAGACCAGGTTGCCCAGGGCCTCGTGGAAACTTACCCTGAATATCTCCAAGGAAGGGGCCTCAACCACCTCCCCTGGGCAACCTGTTCCAGCATCCCACCACCCTCAGAGGAAAGAACTTGTTCCTAATATCCAATCTAAATCTGCTCTTCTCCAACTTAAAGCCATTGCCCCTTGTCCTGTCACTGTAGGTCTTCTGAACATGAAGCAAGCTCAATTGTTATGGCACAACTGCAACCAAACAGCAGCAAAGCTGCTCGGCTTTTAAGTCAGTAGAAAAAGCTCACAGAAAGGGAAAAAAGCACATACCTAAATCTATACAGCAATAAAACCCAATGATAACTTGAACCTCAAACACATCATTTCATCCTGCAGCATATCTTCCTAAATTTGAGCTCTGACCTGTAACAAACGCTCGCTGTGAATGTAGATTTTTTCTCTGCCACACAACCTATGGACAGTTTGGGACAGGTAATTCACAACAGCCTGTTCCCGTGGCCTGAACACAGGAAACAAGGCTAAAAGGATAAAAGACTTCAAGGACCAAACCTTAACACACACAGGGACAGAAGGAACTGTTAGTCACCCCAACTGTTTCAAAGTCAATGCTGTTTCTCAGGCTGGAGACAGTGGCTTGCCCATACAGAGCAAATTTAAAGATCAGGATTCTTGCCGTGGTAGATTGGGCTCTTCTTCCAAGCATTTTGCTTGATGTGTGATATGATCATTAACAACCTTTGTGCCAGTTCCAGACAAAAACGTCCTGAATGCTTTTAAAAGCAGCTTTTTTTTTTCTCCTGAAATTAAAACCTTTCCGGGTTATTTCTTTTAATCACAAAAAATTTCCTGCTGCCAGTCCTAGTAATATATTAATTATTTAACTGAAATAAATGCATCTGTTAATGTGTTTAATTAAGCATACAAAGCTCTTTATTTGATGTTATTTGTATTTAAGATTTCCTGTTTTCCCCAAAGTATTTATTATCCAAGGCGTGATTTTTCTAATCTTAGATATACTCTGGGACTGAAGGACTATTTTATATCAGCATTCCTCAGCTGCTTTCATCATGAACAGATATATTACAAACCATGTTAATGAGCTGTTTAGTATTCATATATTAGACTTTTCCTCATTTTATATGGAAATAATACTATAAAAATTCTAAGAATACTAGTTTTATGTGCATGATAATGATGAGATTCAAAGCAAATAAGAAGGAGGAAATCTGTGGTGGCAGTGAATATGAAATGGATTAGTACATCGTCAATGTGCTTTACATTGGTATAAAATTATTAAGCATGTAATTAAGTAGGATCAATTGCACTGTTTGTTTTGGGGTAATGTTTTAGCTATTTCAGATGTTTCATCTTTAAGAATTTAATTTCACACTTTAATGATCTTCTTGTAATTTCCTCCTCCTGCCATGAAGTCACCCGGTCAGGATACGCATGAAACCCGCTACATATCAAGCAGAGACCAGGGTGGAAGGCCAGGCCAAAGTCACCGCAAAGGATGATAAGAACAAGGCAAATTAAGTAATTTTGTAAATACAAAAATAGTTCAGTTCAACTGACCTTATTCATCAGACACATTCAAATCCCCAGTATTGTTAGCAGGAAGGAAATTATATAGTTCCTTGCAGCAACTGCAGCTTTGACCTGGTTGACCTCAGAGACATCTCCACTGCAGCCAAAGTGAAATGAGATTTGGCATTATAGGAGCCTAATGAGTAAAAGAGTCAGCCTTTGGCACACTTACATCTGCAGTCAGGTCACAGAACTAAATAAAAAAAACTAAAAACCCAGCTTTGGCAAAGGTGGAGAGAGAGAAGACTATTCTCTGTCTTGGATAGAGAACTTAGTACTGCGTTACCGAGCAAAAACCCAGCGGTGAAAACAGGTCTGCTGTTAAACTGAATTACCTCATTTTGAACAGGGAATTACAAATCAATGAATCAAAGCATTTGTTACTATGGAAAAAACCTACGTCTGAGTAGGTTCCTGTATTAATTTGATATGCTGGATAAAGTGCACGCTTGCCCCTGTGGTCCCAGGTCACCGCGTGTTCACCTGTACGTGACTTCCCAGGGACTTAGAGCTATGGCCACCAGCAACGCTCTGGATTCAAGGAGGCGAGGAGGTTGGAGACAAATTCATGGAAAGGCAAGGCCACAACAGCTTTATTTTGCTGAAAATATAGTGAGAGAAGTCAGATTTCAGTAAGAATAATGTATCTTTATTTTATTATTGGACTGAACAGGTAAGATATTGAGATATAGATATATAGATATATATAATTTCTCTCTTAATAGTAGAGCAAATATCTATTATTCATACCATCCGTTATTTGTACCTGGATTTTGTACTTGAGCATACCCATCGCCTTTAGGTTATGAAGTACACTCGTAAACTAAATTACTGCTTGCAACAAGAAGCTAGGTAACCAACGATGGCAGCCCTTTAGAGATCTACCTTAGACAGCTTTAGATTAAACAGCTTAAAAAATACCTAAAATAGCAAATAGCTCAGTATGGAAGTAGAGCAAAAAAAAAAGTCAGAATGGGTTAGAAAAAGTCATCTCGTTATTTTTTGATAGCCTGAGCATAAAGACTGAGAGAGACACTCTTTGTAGCCTTGAATGCTTAAGAAATGAAGCAAGGAGAGAAAACACTAGAGAGGTAATTATATTAGAAGATGAAGGGGAAAAAAAAACCACAACAACCCACCCCAAATTATTTTTTCCACCTAAACGTTTCAACACTTAATGAAAAACAAGTTTGCCACATCTTAGCTTTCAAGTAACCCACGTTATCACAAATACACCACTACCAGCTACACCATCTAAGAAGCTGTGCCTTTAATGAGGTTATAAATGTCAGATGGCAAAAAGTAATTTAGCATTCTCCGTGAGAAAATGCATACACAAACTTGGGTCCAGTCCTCTAAATGCCGGTTCTCGGGAGCAGAACTAACTCAAAACTGTTTCATGCTGGGTGTATCCAAGTGTATTGTATTTTCCATACAATTTAAGACCTACTTCTGAGGGCACAGCTCCCAGTCCTACAAGGGAGATGCACATGGATGTTGATGCATCTTTGAATATTGTAAAATGAAGGCATTAAGCAAAGCAGACTTTAAAATGCTTCATTTGGCACAAAAAGTTCCACCCAGAAGTACTGGGGTATGAGTAGCGATGCTAAAACATGGACTTTCTGGATTAGATCTGTACGTCCATAAATTAACACAAGGAACTAAATCCTGAAGGATACTTCTTGAAATGAAATCTCTTCCATCATTTCCTTTTCTGCTTTATTAAAAGGCTAAAATGTAACACAGCTGAATCCAGACTGCTGGCTGTTACACACTCTCGTTGTAGTTTTCCCTCATTCTTTGTGAGCAGAGAGGTTTGGTTTGTGTTATTCCTTCGCCCACAGCAAAGTGCCCTCTTTGCCGACTAAATCCACTGTGCATTTTATCACTAATAACACATCTAAACTCTTATTTCAAATCACAGCCCTATTTTCAAAAAGAGCAATTTTACTTTTCTTCCAGAAAGCCATCTGCTTGCTAATGAGAGTTGTTTTCATCAGTAATTTTGAGAAGAAAAATCGTTATTAGACTTTAGCACTTTCTAAGTGACAAATAAAGGACACCGTTCAGCCCACTATTGAAACACACCACGTTTCTCCCCGTGCAGGATCTACAGGCCAGAGACATTGTTATAATTATAAACATTTGTAATGAGCCTTGGTGCAATCGGTGCCCACGGTGAAGCAGCATCACCTCAGATAAAAACCTGTCAACAAGAAATTTCATACCTAAGATTGCTGTAATTCATAAATCCCTGCATTATCAAAAACTACCTTTTTATACTAGCAAAACCAAAAAGGCTTTTGATGATGCTATGCACTTAGTTCTCTTTCTAAATATGTTTTGAAATTTTATCAATGCCTAATCAATAGACAATGCCAAGACAGAGTCATTTCTCTACCTGCCTTTTACCGAAGCTATTCCTGGTAGAGAGTGCAGTGACACCTGAACAATCAGTGCTTTCACAATCACCCTGATATTTGCCTGAATTATCTTGCTTAAGGTGCATTCCCCATTTCCCAGCTCTCCCTGATGCTGGCTATTGATCAGCAGTAGCACAACAAGACACCAAGAGGCAAAGGATTCTTAACAGGAAGATAAAAACCGAGACAGAAAACGAAGGAATAAGGATTAGGACATCAGTGAAAAGGATGAGACCTATGGGAGGGGAATGGGAATCTGTTTAGGATGATGGCAGAGAAAAAAAAAAGGAACGCAGAGGATGAAAAATAGTTTTCATAGTGGTTTTACTAGTTTTGTCAGCAGAAGTAAGATAAAAAGCAAGGGAAGTGGGGAAATAATGAATATAGCCACAACAAGGACTAGGGATAAAGCAAAAATAAGTACAAAAACGCAGAGCTGGAATGAAAGGGATGAGTGAAGTACACAGAGCCCTGGAAGAGTTGCAAGGGCATAAGTATGAAAGGAAAGAACAGAAAAGAAAACAAGTAATAAAACCGGGAAGTGGGAAAAGAGAATGCAAATTAAATGGAGTGCAAATAAATGTGCATAGAAATAGGGACAAGAACATCACAGCAAAAAGTTCAAATCCATACACATCAAACTAAAGACCTTCAAAAAAAACCCACAAAAAACCAAAACCAAAACACCTAAAAACCCACAAACCACCCCAAAACCAAACCCATGCTACATCCATCACATCTCTCCCCTCCATCCCTTGCCTAATTAACGATGACTTACTGCCCCACTCCTTCAGGCAGACAGGCATTTTCTGCCCCAGTGCATCTCAGAGACCCCCTGGTGTGGTTCCTTTCAGCCACAGTGATATAGTCTAATTTCTCACTGGGGTCTCTGAACCTGAAAGACTAAACTGTGATTAACACTGAAACATTTCTCTTATTTGTGGCCAAATACTGTCCGGAAGGTCAACACTGAGTTAAAAAGTCATTGGGTTAGGCTTAACAGCCAACACAACTCTATGCAAGTTAAATTGTGCCAAGTCTTTCCATCCCTTCTCGCCACGTCCACTTTTTTTTTTTCCTGGTACAATTTATAGCTTATCTAGGAAAATAAAATTGCTTTGGGTTCAAAACTTGAAAGTCGTGGTCCGAGTATGAATTACTTTTATGGGTTTTTTCAAAAGATTGATCTTTTCATTTTCTTGTCTTAGGAGTATATATCCCATTAGATCTGCTTCTGTGTAGGAAGCGCAATTTTAGCAAGCAATTAATCCATAAATGAGCTGTTTCAGAGGCTTAGGTATTGGGCATCATCCTTCAAAGGCTCTGTCCTGGCCTTGTATTACACTTACATGTTTCCACAGACCTTAAAAGAGGCTCATTTTGTCAGCAATCATTTAATTGAATTCCCTGTGAACCACTTTGGGAAAATCATGCAGGAGAAAATCAGCCATAGACCGAAAAAGAAAAGAAAAAAAGGTTGCATTTCTAATGACAGTGTCACTGAGAGATACAATGACCTTTAAGTCCTTCAGTACCAAACTTCTTGTTGCATACTTTATTCCACAAGAAAATATGCAGCTGGAGAGCTACAGAAATCATTCCTATGAGAACTTGGACTTCTTGCCAGGGATGCTGAGTTTCTGCAGTAACACCGCCACGATTCCCCATGTAGTTCTCACCTTTCCCATAGCCTGGAGATACGGTGATTTTGACACCAGGACGCCCCCTCCAAATTCATAATTAAACATTTTGAAAAATTTGCCTTATGTGGAAAAGAAAAAAAAGAATCTAATGCTGCATTTTATGTATTCAGATGGTCACATAAACTCTAGCACTTTCCTGCGTACAAGGGGAAAATCCCATCTAAAGACCTTTTCATACCACGAGCTTAAAGCATTTAAAACCAAGAAATTTGTCTTTCTTAAACCTTTCGTGCACTACACAGATATGCTACACATTTGCATGGTGTGAATCATTACCAGTAAACCACAAACAAGCCAGCCTTACAAAAACCTATTGGCCTATAATAAAAGTTTATGGAACTATTTGTATTGGTAAATTATAAATAATTGCTTAAAGACCTGCGTATATAACACACTAGTACTGGAATTAAAATCTAGTGCAAAGTCCTCAACTACCTTTTAAAGCAATCATGTTTGGCTGGAACTGTGTGTATGGACTATGTAAAGCACAGGACAGAATACACAGAATAGGAAATAAATTATATTATTTTATTTTTTTTTTTTTAAAGGAGCTATTGAATACTTTTAGTCTTTAAAATTATTTTTAAAAATAAGAATAAAATAGCAAAATTAAGTAATTCTTTACCCTGCGCTGCTGGAAGCCAAGGCCCTGTTGTTAACCCTTTACAGACAAGGTAGCACTGCCCAACAGGTCAGCAGGGACAAGACTTACTACACTTCTGACAGCAGCTGGACAGACTTAAGCTTTGCTCCTGCAACATCCTTGTGTTCAGTACGGTGTAAATTTTAGTTCTGGCAGTGTCACCTGGCTGACAGAGTAGGATACATACTATAGGTGCTCAGTGTAACATGGTATTTCTCAAGTACTTAGTTATTTATCCTTTCAAAACATGCCCTCTTGCTGATCTGATCTTCCTATACTACTTCAGTTCCCATACAATCATAGAACCGTTTCGTTTTGTTTGGAAAAGACCTTTAAGATCATCAAGTCCAACCATTAATCCAGCTCTGCCAAGTTACCACTAAACCATATTCCTCAGCACTACATCCACATCCACATGTCTTTTGTGACTCCATCACTTCCCTGGGCAGCCTGTTCCAATGCTTGACAACCTTTTCAGTGAAGAAAGGTTTTCATAATATCTAATCTGAACCTCCTCTGGCACAACTTCAGGCTCCTTCCTCTTGTCCTATAGCCTGTTTCTGGGAGAAGAGACTGACACCTCCCTCACTATGACCTTCTTTCAGGTAGTTGCAGAGTGCAATAAGTTACCATGGACACATAGAGCTGTCTTTTATTATTAAGAAAGATAAAAATATTTTTAAAAAATTAAAAGCAGTCACAGGCTTAGTCATTCCATACTTTAGATGGCAGAATGTGATACAGCTCCAGGCAAAAGCTACATAACCTTCTTCTGGTGGGACCCATCAGCTCGTGTTCAGCACTGTACCAGCATTCAGTGTCACAGAAGCACATTCGCTTGGCTTTCATTTGCTGCAGGTTTAGATCTGTGTATGGGCACTACAGGCACAGCCCAGGTGTGTGTGCACAGGGGAGACCTTCTCCATGCTCACAAGTATCTGAAGGGTGGGTTGAAGGAGGATGGAGCTGGACTCTTTTTAGTTGTTCCCAGTGACAAGATGAGGGGCAACGGGCACAAGCTGGAACATGGGAAGTTCCATTCAAAAATGAGGAAAAGCTTCTTTAGGGTGAGGGTGATAGGCTGCCCAGGGGGGTTGTGGAGTCCCCTCCTCTGGAGATCTTCAAGACCTGCCTGGATGCAGTTGAATGATGTGCTCTTGGCTATGCTGCTTTAGCACGGGAGTTGGACTAGATGATCTCTAGAGGTCTCTTTCAACTCTGATAATTCTGTGATTCTGTGAATACTGGGATCAGTCAGTCCTGTGGTGGGTCTGACCACAGCAGGCCACCAGGAGATCACTCACCAGTTACTGTCACATACGGAACACCCATGATTTTAGCAAGACAAATTTAACTTAGACCCAGACTACAGTTCCTGTCAGAAGAACCCGCTCCAGTGTGGGCTCCTCTCCGCAGGCCACAGGTTCTTCAGGAAATATCCACCAGCTCCTCCATGGTCTCCCCACAGGCTGCAGCACCTCCACCCCCTCCTCCTCTGGGTGATCACAGGGCCATTTCCCTCCTCAGTGCCTGGCAGTGTTTCACCCTTTCATACATTTTTATGGTGTCACCAGCTTTGCCGACTGTCCCAGCTGTGACATGACCCCCAGGAACCAGTCGGAACCAGCCAGAACCGGTCGGAACCAGACGGAACCAGCTGTGTCCTGCACAGGGCATCCCTGGCCTTTCCTCACAGAGGCCCCCACAGCCCTGTCTATCAACACCCAGACACTCACACATGGTACAAGTTATTATAATGATAAATAAATAATTCTATAGTAGAACCACAGATGTTTGTTTAAAGTATTCAAAGTCACTCATGCAAAATGAACAAACTGATTTTATTCAGAGAAGGATAACACACATATTCCAGTGGTTTGACAACATGCTTACATCCCAGAAGTTGGATTATCATCTGTTGGGAAATTATAGAAAGGAATTGCCTCTAAATATTCTCTAGGGCTTCAATATCTTTGCTTATAAGTTTCCTGTGATGGAAAGTAAGTGCAAAAACATTCCCCGGCTCCATGCTCCCCTGCACCCAAGGACGGGGTGGCCCAGAGGGAACAAGAGCAGAGTTGGACGTGAGAAATGTAGAAATATCTCCAAAGTAGGAAGACAACTGGGACTCATCAACACCAGTCCCCAAGGCCCCAACCCAATACAACCTGAACCCCTCCAGATCAACTACCACACAGTGTTTGTCTCACCAATGTGCTTCTCTATAACCTTTCTGAAAGGCTCAGAGGGCACGTGCACCATTAACATTTATCCTTTCCAGACTGTTTGCTCTAACATTCCATTAACTACCAGAACATCAGCAATCCCATCACACCAGCAAAATGACCTTTCCTGAAGAGGCCAAGCACAGCGGCTTTCCCAAACTATGGAGTACAGAAAAAGCAGAGTTCAGAAGCTGAAGCCCAGGTAGCAGTCGGGCAAGTGGCCACCACGGGGAAAGAGGGCAGACAACAGCAAACTGTCTGAATGAGATCAAGCCCAGCAGACCTGAGAGACTATATACCAGAAAATAGGATGGCAAAAAACACTGGCCATAATAAATAACTCTTTTCTTTAACCAATGGTTACCAAGCACAGTAGCTTTTGCCAGGGTAAATTGCAAGGATGCCCTCGGTGGGAAGCGTATTTTCTTTCAGGTCTGTAAAAATGGTATCAGGAAAGTTAATCCCAATTCAAAACATTCATCTTGTTCTGACAGAAGATCTTCTTTTCACCAGCAAACATTAAAGCATGGCAATATCGTGTTGCTGCATTAAGCTTTTAAATGAATTTTATGCAACTAGCAGCAGTTCCCTAAAAGTTGTTGACGTTTGTCATTTTGTTGTTGTTCATCTCCTACAGGAGCTTTAGAAGTTAAGTTTTATGCTACAGATATGAAACATCCTTGTTCAGAGAGAAAAAGTGAGTACACATTCATCACCTCAACCCAGTTTAAACTAATATGACCAGTAACAGTCAAGTATCTTGCTGAAGAACAGGTGTAAGCAGCTATTTTAGGTAGCAGATTCTTTGTTCAACAGTAACTATATACAGCCAAATTATAAAGACTGAAAACACAAGATCACGTTTTTCCCTTCACGTCCAGCATTTTCTTCATTTACTTTCAACAGCCACATGGCAACTCATCTTCAATGTACGCAAGTTATTTATTGACCGGGGATTTTCCAAAGCTACTTAAGAGCGGTTTGGGAACCTGTCTCCTATTGAATTTCAATGAATCCACTCATAAATGAATCAGGAGCTTTAGGAAACTTTATCTTTATTGTTTCATACCACAGGCGCAACACGGAATCCAATTATCTTACCCTTTGCTGGCAAAAGACCTACAATTGAGGTACCCAATTAACAATTTTTAAGCTTGTGAAACTAGTCTCACATAATTAGTATCCAGAGAATGAAAGAAGCTATTTTAGCAAACAAAGTGAGACTCGAGCTTTCAAAGAAGGTATTTCTCGTTGCTGCCTGTCTTTTGCTCCTTCAACTTCAGTTTAATCATGATTACAGAAGATGATACTCCCTCAAAATGCCAGCGAAAGATTATCATCAGAGAAAATGTCAACGTGTTACAGTAAGCATGCATCTACTCAAACTTCTAGAGATGGGGACCATTCACATTTGAGGATTTGCTAATGGTAACTGGGGTTCTTTCTACTCAGGACCAGTCAGCTGCAAATAAATTGTGTGTGGCATATATGCAAACAGTCATTTGGATACAGCAAGACCTGGACAGGTTGGAGAGTTGGGCAGAGAGGAACCTGATGAAATTCAACAAGGGCACGTGTAGGGTGCTGCACCTGGGGAGGAACAAGCCCTTGCTCCAGGATAGGTTGGGGGCTGACCTGCTGGAGAGCAGCCCTGAACAAAAAGACCTGGGAGTCCTGGTAGACAACAGGATGCCCATGAGCCAGCAATGTGCCCTTGTGGCCAAGAAAGCCAATGGTATCCTGGGGTGCATCAGAAGAGTGTCACCAGCAGGGTGAGGGAGGTTATCCTGCCCCTTTTCTCTGCCCTGGTGAGGCCACATCTGGAGCACCGCATCCAGTTCTAGGCCCTCCAGTTCAAGGACGGGGAACTGATGGAGAAAGTCCAGTGGAGGACTACCAAGGTGACTAAGGGATTGGAGCACCTCTCTTAAGAGGAAAGGCTGAGAGACCTGCATCTGTTTAGCCTGGAGAAGACGAGGGAACCTCGTCAATTCTTATAAGTACCTAAAGGGCAGGTATGAAGAGGAAGGGGCCAGTCTTTTCTAAGAGGTGCAACAGATACAAGCTGGAACACAGGAAGTTCCATCTCAACATGAGGAAAAACTTCTTTATTTGGAAAGTAATGAGCACTGGCACAGACTACCCAGAGAGGTGGTGGAGTCCCTGCCTCTGGAGACGCTCCAAACCCACCTGGAAAGGTTCCTGTACAACCTGCTCTAGGCGGATCTGCTTTGAGAAGGGAGTTGGACTAGATGATCTTCAGAAGTCCCTATCAACCCCATATCATTCTCTGATTCTGTGATACTATTTAAGAAAGCTCAAATACAGCAACAGTTGCAGGATAACAAGAAAAGTGCAGTTACAGACAATGTGAGAGACAGGGTTGCAGTCTGATGGTGCAGAGTAAATTGTTTTCAGAATTTTCATGCTGCTAAAGTAACTAAGTACTTTCATGTCTTGGTAGCAGATCTCATATTGTACTATGGGTTTTTCCCCCTTTCATAAGATATTAATGATATTCAAGTAATACTTACAGTCATAGATGGTTCTAACAGGAGACCGTGCCACAACAAAGCACCACTGCCTGCAGCTTTCCACAGAATGATGTGAAAAACGCTCAGGGTGTACTTGGGCCAGAACTCAAGTCTCTCCTCACAGGACAAACATCAGGCATTGTTATAGCACCTTCCTCTACTTCATGGCTATGAGACAACAGAGCAGACCTTTGCTGGAACTGCTGCTGCACCAAGCATTATAACACCCAAACGCCATCGTTGTGCACAGTTCCAGAAAGAAGCTACAGAAAATAAGCAATTTCTTTTCCTGCACTTTTGTTTCACCTTATCTTAGCACAACTTGTTCTGAGAGAGAGCAGTTTGCGAACTGAGATTAGAAATAACATGCAAATCAGAAATTCTGAAGCTGGAAACACACACACACAAAAAATCCTTAACTACTAAACGGCCAATATACTTTTAAGATCTCAACCCTGTTAGTAGGAGATTGAGGAGGAAACCAGATAGTAGTACATCAAATCAAATACCTAGATTTCATTAGTCATTGATATTTCCTGGGCAGCCACGTGGCTTATTTACAGACGAATCGCAGAATGACATGGGGTTGGAAAGGACCTCTGGAAATCATCTGCCAGAGCAGGTTCACAGGAACTTGTCCAGGCAAGTTTTGAATGTCTACAGACAAGGAGACTCCACCACCTCTCTGGGCAGCCTCTTCCAGGGCTCTGCCACACTCAAAGGGAAGAAGTTCCTCCTCATGTTTAGATGGAACTTCCTATGTTCAAGTTTGTGCCCTTTTACTATTTTCCTGTCACTGGGCACCACTGAAAAATGTATTATTCAGAGGTATGACCGTGGAACGGAACACAACACACACTGGGAACCCAAAATGACAAGACTGTAAATTGGATCTTTGAGATACAGTTAGTGAACTTCCCTACTTAAGCCCTTACAGAAGTTTCTGAGATAAGCACATCTGAAGCTTCAGCTTAAGACCAGAACTAGTGGCAAGTAAGCAAAAAAAAAAAGGAAACTCCTGTCTCAAGAAAAAGAGTATTAAAAGGGTGTTTTCAACTACTGAGTGCCTGAAGCAGGAAAACAGTGAACAGACACCAGGGTGAGACAAAAAGTTGTCACTATTTTTGGGTTTTCAACTCTATGTGTTTTAATACTGTATTTGACTTTTGTAATTGTCCCACCAAAATAGTCTAGGAGATGAGTCTACAGAGAGCAATTTTTATTTTTTTATTTTCACAGCAAAGAACTCCTCTAAACTTTTGCATCAACTTCCAGACCAACACCTATCTGTAAAAGTCAAACATGTCTGGCCAGATTCTGGGGCGTCTGATGGAGTTCTATTGATTTCAAGCGTGCCTGCTGATTTAACCTACCAAAGAACCTCACATCATCTGATTAACTAAATTGATTTTTGAAACCTGACTATTTGCAAAACCTTATGAACAACTTAGAGACTTACCACCCAAAAAAAGGGTAGAAATTATTTGTTCACGAGTTATATCAATGCAATCATTTTATTTTTTTTAAAATCAATTTTCTTACAAACAATTCACTAAGAGGAAAGCAACAGAATTTGTTCACTGAATTATTCATTAGGAATTACTGAGCCAGGTTCTTTGGTACTAAAAAAAAGCAGCAGCTCCACTGAGAGCAGAAAGAATTACAGCTGTTCAGAAACAGGAGAGAACACGGGTACAGGTGAGGTAGGAATTCACTTCTGGTTTCCCAAAGCTATTTGTGAGAGTGTTTAGTGGCAGATGGGAAGCAGGAGGGGAGTGAGCAGAGCGGTGATGGAAACTGTCTGTTGACTCAGAAAGGCACAGGCAGTGACAGGACACCTCCACCACACTCATCAAAAAGCCCTGCTCCAGCCTTTGACACTGCCAAGACTGAATTCAACAATAACCAACGTTAAGAAACAAACTGAATTGTATGATTTTGGGAAGATTCCTAAGGAAATCAGTTGCTACAGCCATACCATACGTGTTTGTACAACTTAATAACTTCCAGAGTATATCCCAAAAACCTGGCTAAAATGCCACCAGGAGCGAGGCCACAAAGATACCGAGTTTCTAGAAGTTTTCTGCAAATAGATGGTTGAATGATAAGACAAGTAAGGCTTTCCATATTAGCACCATAGGAAAAGTGGCAGCGTGAGAATTTCTCACTTTTAGACACCTTGAAATCTCCATGGGAGAGAAGTCAAGAACTTCCACTTGCAGGAACAACTTTGACTGATGCTTGCATGTTATTAGAACCCAGAAAACCCTATTACTAGGTAGAAACCCACCAAAAAAACCAATCAAACTCCGTTTGTTTATGGTTATAGGAACAACTAACAGTATCTATGAGGCTACACCGAATAATTCATCATAGGCAAATCAGCAAAGAGCTGACAAATAGAAGCTGCCTTCATCCATAAACAGACAGACACATGATCCAGTGCACTCAAACTGGAAGGTGCTGTGTCCCTCACATTAAATATTGCATAAGAATATTTTTAATTTAAGGCAGTTTATAACCCCCCACACACACCGTGATGCAAAGCATCAGCAGGAAAACACAGGAACATTATGCTCATCTCTAATGAGAAACAACTTACTTGATGAAGCTGGAGTACTGACATAGATTTCAATACCCAGGCACCCAGCAAGCTGCTGGATCTGGAATTACATGCTAATTACAGAAGGCAAATTAAAAACTGCGTGTGTGACCACTGTTGGGCTCTTACCACAATATTCATTTGTTGGCAGATAAAAAAACCCTTTTAACTTCAGACACTGTGCTTGAAAATACTATATTACAGAAGACAGCAATCAATTATCAAAATCTTAACTGTACCTGATGCTTCCAACCACCATATTTTGGTTTTGATAATCCCAAAGTGTTTCAGAGAGAGTTAATCAGAGCACCCTCACCACAGCCCCGCAGGCAATTTTCTGATCTGTTCCAGAGAACAAACGGCGGAGCAGGAAGGTTGCAATCATCAGTGCAATGCTCGTCCAAAAAGAAACAGTTTCCAAACATCTCGACTTTCTGTCCCTCACTCTAAAGATTAGACTCCTAAATACTGTCTGATGTTTGATATTTTCTTTTCTTTCAGCAGTAAACCCCATTTCTAGCCTTCCTGATTGTCAGCATTGCTTTGATACAAAATACATGGGTTTTCTCTTACATTAAGTGATTATCCTGGGGATAAAATCAGGAAATTCCCTCATTTTCTTCAGAACACAGGAAACAAGGGAACATTAAGATTTAATACCACCTCATCAGTAGTCTACAAGTCTGATAAGAATAAAGTCTGTAAGGTTGCTACTCCGGTCTTCAGAAGCTCTTAGCCACATTAAAAAAAAAAAAAAACAAGGTCTTTTATTATAATTAACCATGTTTTATTAAAGCTTTCCCTCATTTTCCTTTCTTTGCTTCTTTCTCCCTCGTAGTTTTGACATCTTCTTTCATTCCTCCCTTTGATGTCTGCGTGCTTTTTCATACTTTGATTGAAAACATTTTGCACTATTCATTCCCACCCCACCTCCCCCCTCCACGTTTTAGAGGAATACATTTTTCCCTGGGTCTGACTTTGCCTCTGCCCTCTACAAGCTCATCTCCAGCTCAGTGAGAGCGAAGGGAACATATGCTCTGGCGATAGCCTTCATTACAAAGTGGCACAAGAACAAAACACCTTCCATCCCTTCCATTTCCTTTGTCTCTCACCTACACGGTCAATGGAACCGGCTCCCCTTGATAGGAAGATTTATTCAGTACTTATTAAAAAAAACCCCAACAATATTGAATCCATCCTTTCAGTTCTATAGTTGGTGCAAAGAAAAATGGTACCATTAAAATAAAGATAAAGTAAGAGTGGCACCTTCTTTACTTACATGTGTCTAAAGCCTCATCTGAATCATCGGGGCAGTCGGGCTCTCCATCGCACAGCCAGTGCTGGGAGACACAAGTGGCACGATCACGACACAGAAACTCTCCTACGTCACAGAACTGAGGTTCTTCTGGAAACGAGAATGTGTTAAGAATGCAATGAGTGAAGATGGAGGAAAATAAAGGGGCACAATGAGAATGAAAGCTGAAAACAAAAGTGATTCTGAAATCAGAAATCAAAGCAAACGATAGAAATAATGGGAAATAATAATGAAGTGAGAAATTCTAATCATAGAATCACAGGATCATAGAATGGTTAGAGTTGGAAGGGACCTTCAAGATCATCAAGTTCCAACCCCACTGCCATGGGCAGGGACACCTCTCCCTAGAGCAGGTTGCTCAAAGCCCCATCCAGCCTGGCCTTAAACACTTCCAGGGATGGGGCATCAACAGCTTCCCTGGGCAACCTGTTCCAGTGCCTCACCACCCACACAGGAAAGAACTTCTTCCTAATATCTCATCTAAATCTCCCCTCTTCCAATTTAAAACCATTACCCCTCGTCCTGTCACTAGACTTCCTGCCAAGGAGTCCCTCCCCAGCTCTCCTGGAGCTCCCTTCAGATACTGGAAGGCTGCTATCAGGTCTCCCCGGAGCCTTCTCCAAGCTGAACAGTCCCAATGCCTTCGGTTCAGCAGCAGAGCCCTAACATCCAGCAGCAGCTTCTCAGTGGGAGCATCCCACAATCATTCCAACCAGACACGAACAGCATAAGCATAAAATTCTATTTCATAGAGGTCGTTTAAGAAATTCTCTTTTACTCTAACCATTTCAGCATGAAGTAAATTTGTTCACTAGACAGAAATCAACAAGCTTTAATTCCATATTATCAGCAGGGGGTTACCCCACTCTCCTCTCCTGCCCTAGCAGATATTTTCCAATTGTTTTCTCAAGCAATCCCATTTTCAAGGCTGTATTTTTGTAAGCAAAGGGTTTTTTTTAAAATATTTACTTCACTATTTCTTTATGTATGTACTTTAATGGTGAAATCCTATCTCAGGTTTACATAAAAATGGTTTTGTATTTCATCTGACAAAGTTGCAAACAAAGGATTTGGTTATTTCAGGTCAACAAGGCACCTTGAAAGCAACGGTCTTAGAAAGAGGGCAGTTTTGGAAGCCTGGCAGACCCAAACTATCTGCTGGATTCAACCACCAAAACCTGACGTCCTTGAGAGTTAATTAAGTCAAGACTATTGCATCATTAATTAATGTAAAACTATTCTAACAGTAATTAAACCTCACAAAGCCTCTGTGCAATATATTATATTAATTTTATCAATATCCAAATTACAGCAGTACCTTCCACATCACAGATCGCTGGGAAAAGGTTTCTTGATTATTCTCACATGGCTACAAGTGATAAAAAATCTTCCCCGGAGTCAATACTGCCACAAAGATACAAACCCAGGTATTAATAAGGAGAGAATTAAGCCAAATTCCACATGTAGATCTATCCATCGGGTTAGTTCATACCAAAAGCCAACAGGTAATCTTAATCACCGGCTTCGGTGCCTGCTGAACCAAGCTGCTGCTTTGAAAGACCTTCGTTGTAAGTGCTTCGACTTTTTGGGAAGTGATGCAATATTCATTTCTTAGTCTGATATGTCAACTAGCAATTAGCACAATAATGAAACCTCACTGTTCCTCAGAACGACTCAGTTGGCCTTGGGAACAAAATACCTATTTTGCAGACACTATATACGTTATTGTTTTGTCTAATCACTGTAAGATGTGCTTCTAAGCACTCTTGTAAAGCAGATGAGCTTCAGAAGACAACCCCTATGGCACACTTTTGGGGATGTTTATGGATTATTACTCTAGGAAACAACAACGGGAGCACTCTGGTAAAAGTAACCTATCGTTTCATATGTGCACCCCTCATTTTCAAGGCCAGTCTCTAAAACTATTGAATAGTCACAGTTTCATATGAGTCAAAGATGCAGCTACTCCATAGATCTGTTTCATACTGCTTAACCTACAACGTGGCTTCTATAATTGTGTAGGAATCAAAGCATGTTTTTAATATTTTACTTCCTTGCCTTTACTTCAGCAGTAAACAGCGTGCAGTCGTTTCAGTTGTTTACCTTCTCTGAAAAAAGAGTGACTGCATAATTAAAAGTGGAAGTCTACATGCATAGGGAAGTGGCTTTGCTTAAATCTTTCAAGATGATTAAAGGTCCTGCTTTGATAGCATTTCTTTAAAAAAAATACCTCAGAAGTCAGAAAGAGAGGGAGTTTGGCAAATTTCAACATTTCAAATATAGCAGTACGAGCAAAATCTGTACAAAATGTTTTTTAATATCTGTTTTTATAATATTCTTGAAACTCAACTAATTACTGTTCCCTTATGCAAACCTTATACCACAGCATGAACCTTAATTTTCTGTGTATTACATAACTCTTTGTAAAAGACCTAGAATATCAGAACTAGCACAAAACCAGTTATCTACCATGTTCACTTATGTATACCACTGAAGAACCCTGTCTTTAAATTTTTGGCCTTAAGAACCATAACCATAACGGAAATACTTCAATGCTCATAATATTCATTCAATATTTTTTCTTCTTTTCGTATAGAATTATTTCTCAAAGGAAAAAAAAATGGAAATGGTTAACTTGTACGAAATAAGATTTGTAAGATCAAACTATTTTAAATTACAATTTTTCTAAATGTTATTTTTTTATAGATTTCCAAACTGACAGCTAAGGGAGGGGGGGGGGGAAGAAAAACCAACCAACCAACAAAAAAAATCCAACAAACAAAAAAAACCGAAACCCATTAATGAATAAATACAGAAATGTAAATACAGAAATGCAAAGTTGTGAAAATACTTGCACAGTCAACTTCACACAAGCAGCTGGCTCTACAAAAACCTATTCAAACAACTAAATGCCAAATACCTATTAGAAAAAGAAATCTTGTTTCTTTCCTGAATCATAGAATGGTTAGAGTTAGAAGGGAACGTAAAGATCATTGAGTTCCAACCCCCCTGCCATGGGCAGGGACACCTCCCACCAGACCAGGTTGCTCAAACCTCCATCCAGGCTGGCCTTAAACACTTCCAGGGAGGGGGCAGCCACAACTTCCCTGGGCAACCTGTTCCAGTGCCTCACCACCCTCACAGAAAAGAATTTATTCCTAATATCTAATCTAAATTCCTCCTCTTCCAATTTAAAACCTTTAGTCTTTGTCCTACCACTCCACTTCCTGCCAAGGAGTCCCTCTCCAGCTCTCCTAGAGCTCCCTTCAGATCCTGGAAGGCTGCTCTAAGGTCTCCCTGGAACCTTCTCTTCTCCAGGCTGAACAGCCCCAGCTCCCTCAGCTTGTCCTCAAAGGAGAGGTGCTCCATCCCTCTGATCATCTTCGTGGACCTACGTCCTGTCAATAATTGGGTAGAAAGAGAAATCAATGCCATCACTTATGCCAAAACGATGCTCTAAGTCTAATCACACACTGCAGCGAGCAGAGCCCAGCGTTAAGAAAATCATGTTGGAAGCTGATGAAGAATTTCAGTCTAGTGGTTCAAGTTTGATGCCAGTGAAATCACTGTGAAATACATCGAACTGCTTGTTTTTCAGGTTTAGGGTGCAATGCCTATTTCGAACCCTGTCCCTAAATCCCCCTGGCTGTCCCTTGCAGAAATCATCCCAGCAGCAAGAGAAGAAGGGACAGATTCCCCTTCTACAGAGTCCTCAACATCGCTCCCTTGGAAATGTAAATGTAAAGCAGAGCAGAAGACAATCAGTAAAACCACACTGCCAATTCATTTAAAGATCCTTCTACTCTGCAACACGCCCTTCTGTTTTATAATTTTATCTGTAATAAAAACACCTTTTCAATGTCAACTGCCCAAGTAAATGGCATTCCCACAAGGAGCTGTGTGGAAGAGGAAAGGATGATATCCTGTGGCTGTGCTGAAGGGTAACGAGAGGCTGCCACAAAAACCAGGTAGATCACCGATGGGAATAAGGTATAAACCTTATTTGGTTTCTGATTTTGAGGAGTAACATTGATAGAGCAGTCAGTAAGCACCGTTGTAGGGGATTATCCCTTGCCTCTTGCTGCACCAGGGTCTTCTGAAGCTGCAGGTGGGCACATATGTCTACACAAATAAATATTACATTGCTCTTAATTTGGACAAATAGCTGTGAAAATAGCCTAAGTTGACTTAAAACAAGTTTTAAACTGAGCATAGCTCAGTTTTGAGCATGTGCATTTTGGAAAAAAGGTCTATTTTCTACTTAAAAAAAAAAACAAAATAGCTATTTCCGTACAATTAAATTCTCAGTTTGTACTTTATGCAACAGAAACAGTACAGGAATCATGGAGATCTAAGCTTTTTATATTCCCTAACTCGAGCAAGAGCTAGCAGAGTGAAAAAAAAAAAAAAAAAGCACTAACTTATAAAACACTTTGAAAAATAGATCTTGTTTAGAACAAAGAAGCTGAATATTAGCTCAGGGTTTTATTGGCTCTGAAACTGCTGTTTCAAACTGTTTTCTTTTGCCTGTCTATGGAATTATCTTTATTTTTTAGCCACGATCTTTACAAATGAATTGGGCCAGTTAATCATTAATAGGCACTCGTTAGTGGGTTTGGATTTTTAAAAATGGTCACCTAAGATGGCTTTATTTTTGTAAGTGAAGAAAACAGTTCTTTTTAGTGACACCTCTCCACACACTTTCTCCTTCTGCACTGTGTGTGCTGCGCAGGCAGGCTCCCACAGGACGAGAAAATTCACATTTTTAACTTACTGATTCTTTGAGATACAGAGCAGATGGTTAGAAATCATCTCTCTACGGGCAAATGAAAGCTTTGCCTCCCTAAGGATAGAACGCCTTCCTATGTTGCAAACACCTGGCAATGCCTCTTAGAAGGAAAGTTTCACAAATAAAAGCTGGTGCCTTTGTTTTAAAGTCAACGTTTCTGGAGCCAAAAATGCGTTGTTGTTTTTTTTTGTTTCTTTTCCAAAGGACCAGAATATTTTTATGAGGACGAAGCTCAAAATTTCCATTAGAAAACTCATTAGAATTGTAATTTATGCAATCACACCACACTTGGGGGAAAAAAAAAAAAATAAAAAAAAAATCCATTATTAAAATAATAGATGAGGAAAAAGAAAAGGCAAATAAACAAAAAGCCCAGCACACAAGACAGTGGCCAATATCTGCCTCTATCGGGAATGTTCCCCCATTAATAAGGCAGTTGCCTCTGTAAACATGTGTCCCTCTCAGAAATGATGATGGATAAAGGTCACTGTCCATGATCGCATCGACGAGCAGAGGTCAAAGGTATCCGGATCCTTCTTATTTGAAGGAATGCAATTATGAAGAGAAGGTCAACAGGGTACTTGAAAAGAACCATACGGGAGATAACATTTACGTAATTGAGTGCTTCTTCAGTTCCAGCATGAGAATGTAAATGATTCACTGTGAATCTAATTAATATCTGCCTTCGTCAAGGAACCAGATGCACAGAGAAGCTGTTATATTTCTCGAATTGTTCTTCCCTGCAGGCATCAGCACTGTCCCTCCTTTCACAAGTCCATTCCACGGGCGCTCTACGGATCTGCCAGGCTTCCTCTATGGCCTAGAAGACCCCACCACCCCTCTAGGTGGGCTGTCTTCAGAGCAATTCAATCTCCATCTGCTGCGAGCACCTGAGAGCCCGAAAAAACAAATCTCCCATATGGTTAAGCTCTTCAAAGTGAACAAAACTCAGTCTAATAAAGTCTTGATCCGTTCTAGCAGGGAGTATGCTCATTAGGCTTTCACTAAATATTCATAAAAACCATGCCTGCAAACTAATCCAGAAGCCACACTCAAACTAAAGCTTCTGAACGATATGATATAGCAGAATATGAATGAATGTTTAAGGATAAGAGATCACCATAGCATAATTTTTTTAAAAGCTTTAACTTAATCTCAAGCTATTTTTTTATAAAAGTGAGAGATTGTTTCATGAATTCAATGTAATGAATTTCTGACGTAAAAAGTCATTAAAATATTACAGATTTTCTTTCTGTGGTTCAAGCAAAACAAAAAACTTTGGAATTTTCAATCCTCACTCCATTATCAAGGAAGCAAAAGGGCAAGAAAAGATGCACATAGAATAGTGGGGGGGTGGGTAAGATCAAGGAAAGAACCATGAAGACCATGGATTGTTCTCAGCTGTGTATCCATAAAAAAACATCCCAGAAAAGAAAGGGAATTGCCTGCCAATATAACAGTATTTTTAAGAAGTAAAAGAGCAGGAAGATGAGCAGGAAGGCAATTAAGCATGGCCAGAAAAATGTAAATCCAGCTTTGTGTTTTTCATTTGGATCCACTGGCGACTGCATCACCTTTCCACACCACCAGGAACTTCTATTCATGATGATAAACCAATTCTGCCATGTTTCAGGGATATTACGCAACCAAAACATCACACTTTTAAGTTCGTAATTAGTTTTGCTTTGATTTTAATTAAGTTATCTTCATTACAAGAGCTTAAAAAGTGAGAACATTTTTTCCCCACTCTCTCAACAGCATGTTTTCCATTTGGGATTTTCTTTGATCTCTCACTGAAACATGGAAGGGTTTGCAGATTAATTTCTGCAAAATTTAGTCAAAAGTTGAAAAGTATATTCCAGTAGTAATTTAGGATAGAATTCATCATATGCTAAAACCTAAATTACTGTAACTGAAAGGGAGATGGGAAGAAAGAGCATGCACAGCACTTCCTACTTACGACTCTTCAGACTTTTATATAATCCTTTCCCAACCTTTGATACTTTTGGAGTTAAATCTACATTTTTAGAGCCCAGCATACAGTAAAAATTTATGTTTTGGCCACACTAAAGTACAGACAAAATCCTTGGAATGTGCCTTGCGAAACAGTAAACAGGGCTTTATGCTCAGAGTATAAAAAATATTATCAGTTCTTTCTGTCCTACCCAGTTCAGTACCTTGCTGCCTTCAAAGGCAGAGAGTAAAGTTTTACATCCAAAAACCTCTCTCAAGATCTACCCGACCCAAATTTGTACTTCTGCCATGCAAAGAGGCTTAACTGGTTGTGTGCATGTTCATATGGATATGGCATTCCTAAATAGGAATACATGTTTTATGTGTATTTATTCAGTTCCTGGCATATTAGTTCTCACTTGCTCAGCACTTACTAATCAGCTAATTGCTTTATCCTTACGCAAAGCACTTCTTGGTTACAGTCCGGTCAGTCTTCTGACTGACATTGGACATCCCACTTCCCAGCCCATAAATATTCACGTTCAAATTCCTTATTTACAATAATTCTGCATATTTTTCAGACTTGCTCAGTGCTACTGAGCTACGTAACTCACAGATCAGACTGAGTAAATATCATTAGATATCAGTATTACCAAGAAGACTAGAAAAAATACACTGTTTTGTACAAGTCCTAAAATAATTTTGGAGGTGGGCTGGTGCCAACTCTAAGGGCAGTCTTGTTCCTCTCATTTTTGCTCTTCCTTTGACAAAAAAAGTATATCCATTCAGAGGGCTGACCCTGAGTCCCCTCCTGGGGATCTGAAGGTTATTATTCATAGAATGGTTTGGGTTGGAAGGGACCTTAAAGATCATCCAGTTCCAACCCCCCTGCCGTGGGCAGGGACACCTCTCACTAGAGCAGGTTGCTCCAAGCCCCATCCAGCCTGGCCTTGAACACTTCCAGGGATAGGACATCCACAGCTTCTCTGGGTAACCTGTTCCAGTGTCTCACCACCCTCACAGAAAGGAATTTCTTCCTGATATCCAATCTAAATCTCTCCTCTTCCAATTTAAAACCGTTACCCCTTGTCCTGTAACTCCACTTCCTGACCAAGAGTCCCTCTCCAGCTCTCCTGGAGCTCCCTTGAGATACTGGAAGGAGTATCAGCTTCAATTTGGAACACTTTACGGACAGTAAAATCCAAGAAATATTCAGATAACGAGAAAGACCCAAATTTTCCTGAGACAATTTTTACCTCATCAGCAAAGGGACACACAATCGTACACATCTCAACAAACTATGAAATGACATGATGGTGATGTTCTGTAATGACACAAAAATACTGCAGCATAGCCAGCTGCCTCCATTAATACAATGGAGATATACTAACAGAAAAACATTACCTCTAATCTTGTCATTTGCCAATCCCTACTCCAAGTAGCCCCATAGAGAAAAGAAGTTGAAGTCCCAACGAGCTCACTATGAACCAGTTCCTCGCAATTATCTTTTACCTCCTTGGAAACTGGAGAAAACAAGCAAACACATTCCCCAGAGTGAAGTTGTCCTTCTTTCCAGACAACCAGACTTTGTCTGAATGTTAATGTCAGGACAGAGGGTCAAAGCAACCATCACTTATTCCCCTAGGTATGAAGGATGACAAGCCCCGTAACGGAGTCATCAACATGCCCTTTCAGCTGCTGACAGCTAGACAGTGTCAGGGTGAACGTGAGCAAAAGTGCTCTCAATTTGTGGAAAGCCCTCAAAGGTTTCCACTGAAATGAGTCTTCTGTCTTTCCCATGGCAAAGAACAAAACGTCTTTGAAGAAACCATTTATAAGGAATGTGAAAACCTCTGAGCCTCTCCACCTTGGTCTGTATTATCATAATGCATTTATTAAATGAACAGTTAATTTGCTCTGGTTGAAGCCTCCTCGTCAGGAGGAAATGGTTGCAACAGGAAACTTTAAAAAAAATAAAAATATTTACATCAATAAAAAAATCAGTCTTTATAATGAATGGTGAGGAACTCAGGACCCTTCACAGGACACCCCAACGACTATGAGCTTCCTAGTCCAAGTACACACCTTGATAAGCAACACAAAATTTCACATGCAAAAGAATTTCTAGGAGAAGAAAACTTGCATAATCCACATTTTGTACATACACGGGCTTGCTGCTTCTTCGAGAAGCTCAACGGAGACAAGACTAAGGCTTTCAGCTGCTCCCAGGATCAAATCTCAAAAAAGGTCTGAAAGACAAGCTCCTGAAGAGCAGAAGAAGCGAGCAGAAGGATTGGGACTGAGAACAAGTCACCCTGAGCCAATTTCAAACCCAGTTCGACACAGTGCGTCGCTCACTGTGCCTCCAAGCAGGACTTCAAATGAGTATTTTTCGGCTGCGATCTGTGTTAGTTGTTTTAACTGAGGTGTTTCCAAGTTGTGCTTTTAACTTCACTAGTTGTAAAGCTTCCAAATTTAACAGTGAAGTTTTCAGGGTAAAATTACTTCCTTTTCTTAAAGGAGGATGGAAATCCTGACTTGAGACACATTATTTAAATAAATGCCATACAAGATATTGTCTCTTTTGAAAGCTGAAAACATTCATTACATCGCTTATTACAATATCTTTGATAAACCCTCTGTCGAGCAGATGTTCTATCGTTGTGAATTTTCACATACTAACATTTTTAGCAAATACTGAAAGATAATTAATTTAGATAATTGTCATATATCAAAGGGTAATCAATGATGTCATTGTTTTAATTCAGTAGTTTTATTACCATGTAAAACATAAGAGAACTGCTTCCTTTGAAAGTTTTTAAACTCTAATAGAATGACACCCGCCCAAGCAAGGAAGGAAAATCACATCCTAAACTGTTATAATATTGGAAGATACCAGGAAAACTGTAGGAAGAAAAAGAAAATAAAATTAAAAAAATCTGCTGTGTTTACCCCTTCGCATAAAAGTAAATTTTTAAGTTTTCTTTGAAAGTGCAGGTAACTTACTGAAGGAATGATACAGTTAGGTAAGATGCAGGTAACTGAAATGACTATATAATGGAAAAAAACAAAGTTATACTTCAAAAACAGAAAAGGAACTGTAATCAGCAATTTCTCTTAAAGGAATAAAAAAAAAAAAACTAAGGCAGAATGGAATGAACTATAAAGTCTCTGGACTGAACTAAATTATCTCCTTTGTTTCCCTGGAGAAGGTGTTGAGGCTGTGTTATCATTGGCAGCTGATTGGCCTGTTCCTTTTGCCAAAAAGTTTTCAGTATTTGACCAGATAATTTAATCCTGAAATTGTGCAGTCTTCCAGCAACTAAATTATTTGTTCAAGAAGAATCCCAAGAGCTTGTGTAGTCTATTACTTCTTGCAGATTCAGTGGGCCGTTCACCCTTCCTTACCACCTCTGTGCTTCAGAACAGCTGGGAGTCACCAGTGACTTTGGAGAACCTCAAAACACACGTGAGGTTTCCCAGCCCACCTCCTTCAACGTAAGGGCCACTGTCGTTTCCTAAGACTCATCTAGCACACAGTTACCAAGGCAGTTCTTAAATCCCCTCCTAAAACATCTTAGCTCACCTATCCCAGGACTCAGTGCCTCTTAGGAAGCCGTTTGCCGTATCGGGCTGTCATTACAGCAATCGAGGAATATTTACCCAGCTCTCAACCACCACGTAGAGCTCACACTTAAGCACAGCAACGGGGGCTATCCATCTTCTCTACCCTCTCTTTTGTCATTCCATTGCCAATCGTTTAATGCTAACTGCTCTGCTGACCACGGAGGCAGTGGCCGAGCTTGATGGATGGCAAAGCTGGTTTTTATCCCAAAGCAACTAAAGGAACAGGCTGGGGGGAAACATATGGAAGAACTCATGACTAGGACACAATTTAAGTATGAAAATATAGTATGTAATGCCACAGAGGGTGGTAGGGCAGGAGAAGCGAGAACAAAACTCTTGGAGAAAACCTTATCCAAAGATAATAAACATTAACTAGCGCATCTACCCAGCGCTTGTGAGACCCCACCTGGAGTACTGTGTCCAGTTCTGGAGTCCTCAACACAGAAAGGACATGGAACTGTTAGAACAGGTCCAGCAGNTATTTTTGCATCTACAGAGGGAAGCCCTGTCCTACTGTACTCTCCCAAGGAGGAGCAGGAAGCCTGCTGCCACTGAACAGATCTCAGAATGATCCCACTTAAAATGACATGACATAATGATGAACAGGTTTTGATGGCAGATGGAAGCCTATTACATAATTCAGTTTTAATGACCGCAGAAGTCTTAAACACGAAGGTTTTGTTTTGTGCAACAAAAGATTAATATGAAATGCAACAGCCAAATCTGCTACCGTAAGCAACTACATATGTTTAATACATGTTAATTTTATATTGGAATAATTAATCTACAGGGAAACGAGGTTAAAGACTGTAAAATATCTTTAGACTAAACTCAGTGATTAGAAGGATGAAAGAACTAGGAGGAAACCAAGCTAAAACCCCTTTCTAACTACAGTCTACATGAAGATCTAAAACAAGAGTCTTACTAACAGGGTTAAGTATTCAATTGAAATTAGATACTGCACAATTTTACAAGCAAAAAAAGCTAAGAATATTATAAATGTAGTCGTAACATTACTAATGAACAACACCAGAATCTTTTTAAATGTCTTTTTTTTTTTCTTTTTCTTTTTTTTAATTGACTCCAATCCTACAAATGGCTCTATATGTATGCTGGGCCCGACTGAAGCCAAAGTCATATCCATTACTTTAAATAACTCAAATCAACTGTTCTAAGTTAAATTGTAAGATTTAAGTCGATGGCACACCAAAGGGTCACCTAATACAGACTTAATTGCAATTCAACAGTTGGGAAAGTAGTTCAAATTGTGATCTGCAGTTAAGCTCTGACTTTTTTTTTGATAGCATGATCCAAGCCCGATAATTTAAGGTGTAATTTTAAAATGTATTCATTGAATAATAATTTTCACACCACTAGAGAACAATATATAGTGATTTTAGCCGCTGCTGTCAGTATGCCTCGAATGTGAATATTTGAGTAGGCAAACATATTATTTACAGGAAGGAAGATGTACTATTTAGTAAAAAGTTGCTACTGGAAAATGTTAAAAGGTATTTACAAGGGCAGCTTGTATTCTTTCTAGAACAACAACATTACAAAGAAAGATGACATTGAAATAACAGATGGACATCGTACCTGAAGTACCTTTCTGCTCTGTAAAAATAGAGCCAAGGTGTATGCATATTGCATCACCTGGAACAGCACAGTGTCACCCTGCTACCTCCAAACAGGTTTTGAAACTACCCCTGCTCAGATTTATTATCCCACCCAGGACAGCATGAATAGCACTGGGTGAGTTATGTGAGCCTTGAGGAACGACTCACAGGATGAATGAGCAGGTAGGGCCATTTGCTCCGCGGAAACCAGGAGGAAACAGTCAAAGTTTTGACACTAGGGAGAAGAGTTGAGTCGATAAAAGGATGAGAATACCATCACAAGCTTCAAGTACGGATCAGAAACAAAAACTTTTATTTTTAAAGCAAGGTAGGAACCATCCGCCTCTGGTGAGAGCTTTCTGGCAGGAAGGAGCTCTTGTCTTAGGCTGCATTCTAGGATTATCATCAGTTCATCGTGCAAGGAAAAGCAAGTGCTATCACTCTGAATCGTTTAGTTAAATTTTTATGGTGAATTTTTAAAAATATATTTGTGAAATCACAGAATCATCATTGTTGAAAAAACCCCTGAGATCACCAAGTCCAACCCTACACGTGAAAAAAACCCTGCCATCTTGGTAACTAAAGCATGCCCTGAATGCTTTGAAACATCAACGTCTTTAAAAACAAAACAAAACAAAACACTAATATGCATAAATAAAGTATTTCATTCTTGAGAAGCAAGTCAACACCAAAGAACTATAAGTTTAGATAATTATTCCTTCAGTTTATTAAGGTGAAATTCTATTATCCTTCATAAATTATCCTTCATAACCTTCATTTATTTACAAATACTGTAGAAAGACAGATATGAAAAAAGATTTAATAGGAATAGGAATTGGGGAGATTTATATTAGATATTAGGAAGAAGTTCTTCACTGTGAGGGTGGTGAGGCACTGGAACAGGTTGCCCAGGGAAGCTGTTGATGCCCCATCCCTGGAAGTGTTCAAGGCCAGGTCGGATGGGGCTTGGAGCAACCTGCTCTAGGGAGAGGTGTCCCTGCCCATGGCAGGGGGGTTGGAACTTGATGATCTTGAAGGTCCCTTCCAACTGTAACCATTCTATGATTCTATGAAATAAAGCAATGTTTGATACAACGTTATCAAGTAACTTTGTAGGGAGAACAAAAAGAGAGTTTATTGCCACTTGACAAACAAAACAAGCCCCACATCCTTATGGAGGAAACATTTAAATCAAAGGCAGCATTCCTACAGGAAGGCTTAGATCTGCTATTGCTTTCTTTCAGATCCCTGCTGTCCCCAAAGCTATTTGTGTCCCACAGAATGGTCAAGAGGATGGAAACTGTCAAGGAGAAAGCTGAAGACAGCATCAAGAATAGGATCGATACCAGGGGATGCAGGATTCCACACACCAGCTGAAGTTTTCAGCTGTATGGAAATCAAGAATGAAATACTTTTATTTTCAACATAACTGCTTTCTTCAAACCGTCCTGGTATCCAAAGGGTGGTCAAGGCAATCCCAACTTTTCAAAAGTTTTACTGCAGCCACAGAAATCATGCTCATAAAGCCTGACATGCTGAGTAAGGAGTTAGTGGGCACCTGAGTAAATAAGAAATAGCAAAGCTTTCGCAGAGGAAGGTCCCACCTTACAGCAAACCCAGCTGCAGGAAAACCATTGTAAACACATACTCAGGCTCCTCTTTGTCCCCACTCTCTTCTGTCCAAAAAACTTTGCTACTTCTAAGACTTTCCACATGTGAGGAACAGTAATTAAAATTCAAGCAATGGCTGAGGAGACGGGAGAGGAAACCAAGAGCTTTACGCTCAGGAAGAACTGGCCAGAGTTAAATAAAAACCAAGAAAAGACACCCTCAGGTTGTAAGCTCGGGATAAAACTTGCAGATATCACCACTTTAACAGGTCAAAAGGATGATCAATGTCTCCTCTTTGTTAGCAATAAGCAGGTCTCACTTCAGCGGGAGGGGTGCTGAGGATTTGATGACCAGCTTTGCTGGCTGCTGAGATTGCACTGAGAAAAATCACTCCTTGGTTTTTGCCACACATAAAGGGGAGCAAAGATTCTCTTTGCATTTAGCTGCTTCAGCTCTAAAAGCTTATTGCTGCTTCCCTCCAAAGTGATTCCATGCGTATCGGAGGTGAGCCGTGCCGCACACTGTAAAACACACAAAACCCTGTAAACTGTCACTTCCTTGACAGCGCTGCCACAGTCATTCCCAGCTACCTCCAGGTGATGCGAAAACATATGCTTGAACTATCTCTGCTGGGACTTATTAAACAAACAGTATGTTCTGTAGATTAAACCATAATTAGGTATGATGTCAGTATTGTAAAAGAGCAATAATTATGCCCCCGTTTGTTCTACTAATTTCCTTAGCACTAAAAAAGTGAATTCTCACAAGCTAGCATGAGACTGGTAGTTCACAGTTCAGAAGTCTCCTCTCATCTGATGGGTAATAATACTTCTGTAAAACTAACAAAGCCAGCAGGTTCCTTTGATTTTATTTTTTTTAATAATTTAAAGACTTCAGGGGACTTTGGATCAGGCCCTAAATAAGGAGCTCTCATATTTCTACGTAGTACAGACCACTTCAGACAGTTAAGTAGCATCCAACCTTGCACCATCTCCTCCCTCGAGGATAAAATAATAGCAGATGCCTACACAGAAAATACAGTATTAGGAAGCACGTATTTTTAGCAACTTTAATTATATTCTAGCAGCAGGAAAGAAAGAGATGCAGAACCATACAATCAGGCAGCTTTCCCTGGAAGACAGAGGTGGTTTCAGAGCTCCGCAGCAGAACGATTTCACTTGCAAGTGATTTCGAGTCAGGGAATTACCGAGAAGGCTGTTTCTTTGCTGCTGCTGCAATGATTCTTTGCAGCTGCTCTACAGAATCTCAGTGACTGGGTTGAATCACTGAAGCAGACTCAGTCCTTACGATTCTAAGGAAACATGAGTACGTACACACACTCCAGAAAGAGCTGGTTTGGCCTGATCTATGGTCACAGAGGTAACAACACATTTGAGTGCTTACACATATTTTTATTTATGGCACCATATTTCTAAGTTTCTCCCAGCTGGGGATTCATTCGGAGCAGCCCGCTGTGCTTTAGGACACTAGCAAAAGCAGTTTGCTACTGTTGTTGCAAAGAAGCAGAACTGAACACCAACCCAGACTGTGCAATTGCATCCTAAGAACAGAATCACAGAATGCTATGGGGTTGGAAGGGACCTCTGGAGATCATCTAGTCCAAATCTCCTGCCAAAGCAGGTCAATTCAGAGCAGGCTGCACAGGAACTTGTCCAGGAGGGTTTGAACGTCTCCAGAGATGGAGACTCCACCACCTCTCTCTCTGGGCAGCCTCTTCCAGGGCTATGTCACCCTCAAAGTAAAGGAGTTCCTCCTCATGTTTAGATGGAGCTTCCTGTATTCAAGTTTGTGCCCTTAACCTCTTGTGCTGTCACTGGGCACCACTGAAAAAAGACTGGCCCCATCCTCTTGACATCCACCCTTGAAGTATTTGTAGGTGTTGAGCGGATTCCCCCTCAGCCTTCTCTTCTCCAGACTAAAAAGACCCCAGTCCCTCAGCTGTTCCCCATAAGAGGGATGTTCTGGGCCCCTAAATCATCTTCGTAGCCCTTTGCTCTACCTTCTCCAGCAGTTCCCTGTCCTTCCTGAACTGTGGAGCCCAGAACTGGACACAGTGCTCCAGATGGGGCCTCCCCAGGGCAGAGCAGAAGGGGAGGATGACCTCCCTCAACCTGCTGGTCACACTCTTCTTGATGCACCCCAGGATGCCATTGGCCTTCTTGGCCACAAGGGCACATTGGACAACAGGATGACCATGAGTCAGCATCAAGACTCCCAATTCTTTTTGTTCAGAGCTGCTTTCCAGCAGGTCAGCCCCCAACTTGTACCGGTTGCAATCTATATATATAAATATAAATATAATGGTCAAAATAATGTGGGGAGATCCAGAGAAATGGGGTCTTTAAAGAACTTTAAGAACTCAAGTAAAGAACTTCATAAACTCAAGAACTTTATGGACTCAAGTCCACTAACAAGGTAGTTTTTTCTGGGGAGTGGGCTGAAGAGACAGGATAAAATATTCAAATCATTACTGCTTCTGATCACCTTCAATCCTTAGTTTATCACAGCTATTACTTTTGCTGTACGCAAGGCATGGTGTATAATGCAGATTTCATTCAAGATGCCAGTGGGGAAAACAAAGAGCTTCACCCCATTCATAAAGGACAGATTTTTCTCTCACCAAGCAGCGCACATAACCACAGGATTTGACAGAAGCTCAGCTTAGGAAATATTTACATCACAAAGGTAAATGTTTAGTTCAGTGGTTTACTGCAGTATTAGTTTGGGGGGAAATAAAGCCCCCTGTGTAGACCACAAAAGGAGGTGTTTGTGGAGCTGCTGGAGGGCACCTGCTTTGCTCAGCAGGAGCCCCCACCAGCAGCTCCATCTCCAGCCCAGCACCGATGGTGGTAGTTTCCCCCCCAGAGGCTGCTATCTGGTTTTAAAGATACACAGATTTCAAACTTCCAGTAGGAAATTATTATTGTAGCGAGCAACAGAGCATCCCGTGCATGTTGTGTGTTCAGGATGGATGTTATCGGCGTGGATAAAATTATACCTACACTAGAGACTTTGTACTGTAGAAGTAAATAACTGGTGAAGGAAACCCTTGCTCAGAATGATGTTGGTTTATAGAACAACATTTAAATGCAGGAGTTTTACAACCCCTATTAAAATAAGTGTTAATAACAACCACACTCTTAGAGCACATGAATAAACCCTCTTGTGGGTGTATCTATTACACCTTCGAGAATCAGGACCAGAAGGAAATACTCCTCAGGAGCACAGCCCACTTCCAATGTCCCAGCCACGAAGAAGGGGATGCAGGCGGCATCTGCTTTGCTGTTTCTCTCCTTCCCAGGTGCCGTGGTGTGCCCAGTCCCCAGCAACTCAACACTATCACAATTTGGGGTTATCTTCAGGGGAAGCACCCATGAAGTGTCCTTACCACCCAGGCAGAGATCTCTTGCAAGATGGGTCTTCAATTTTACAGTGCCATTAACACATCCTTGTGCATTCCAACATCTGAAGGCTGGACCTTGATGTATTCTTTAATTATCCAGGGGGATTATAATGCTGACTGCAAGTTCTTAGCAAAAGAACCTGTGCTCACTCAAGAATAATTTTTGTCTATAACTCTGCCATGAACACACGCTCTGTTGCATCAGTGTGATACCCTTTGCACTTCACCACTGGGGCCAGTTTCAAGTACCAGCTCTTATAAACCAACTCTTCAAAAAAATCAAATTAGTACTTATTTTATGCTAACAAAATCATGTACAGTATTAACTATTTCAGTCATCATTCAAACATTTGTGTAATAAGTGTTTAAAATATATAATTTCTTAAAAATGAGCACAACAGCACACGTTACAGTGTGACAGTCAAAAAATATTAACTTTAGTCTCACTTACTGTATTTGGAGAACAAACACTCAATGAGGGCTCAGGGAATGGAATATTTAGACTGTAGAACCTAAATATATCTCCCAGGGAAAAACAATTAATTATCTTTGTTGCTGCCACTAGTGCAGATTGCTGCAGCTCCTGGCGTGCCAAGTTCACGTCATCGAAGGCTACTCCTATTAATATCAATTAAGATCTAAAGTCTTTAAATCTACTTGATTATTAAGGAGACTCAAAGTGCCTTTTCACAGAAAGTACACCTGTAGCAGAATGGTGGCAACTAGTCTCTTTTATCTAAAAAAACAAAGAAACCACTAAGAAATTACAGATATGTCTCAGTGAGATGTGTTCAAGCACCAGAAAGTAAGAGACACGGATTCCTGAGACAGCTCCCAAGACCTGTGCATTTGCTTCCATTTAAGAAGTGTGGTAAAAACCTTGTTTCTTAATTGAACTGGAGATGCTCTTACACCATCACTTACAGACAGCAACTAAATCAACCCATGAAGTTGTGTCAAACTGGCATTAAGCAGAGTGTATGACTTCACTGCTGGGTGCACTTAGAGGACTTAGGGCTGGAAGGGGCTCTCCCTCCCCACCTCAGCCTTGCCTTTCAGCTACCTGAACCACGAGAACAGCAAAGAAATTCATCTTCTCGCCTTAAGAGAAGTCCACGCTTGACCTCACACAACTTTCCACCTTTGTTCCTATGACTGCTTTAAGTTCTTCAGATCCTCTTTTCATGAAGCCATTCTGGTCTGATAAGAACGAAGAGCAATTCCCACCTTGCAACTAGTTTCTTTAAACCATAAGCAAGTGAGTTCAGATACCAGAAGATTCATACCGATCAAGCTTGGAAAAAACAAGGCTTAGGAATTAAGAAATTAATAACTTTTTCATCCTTTTCTATTCCACTGCTAACAATACAGGACTTCCCCCACCCCACCTCATCCCACTCTGTGTTTTAAGGACACGTTCTTAAACAATTTTTTCTTAGATTCGTTTTCTGAAGTTGCATTAAAGAAAAACCAAACAAACAAACCCCACCACAATGGTTTTGAAGATATTTCTGAAGACCACATTGTGAGACTAAAGTAATTATTGACAGGTTAAGAAGAAACATTAGGGAAGACGCAGCAACATCCACAGGATGTTTTGAAAGCTGCTTTGTGTACTTGCACAAAGAAACTGTTTTCTTCTGTTATTTGCTACCTAGCAATGATCACTATCATAAATATAAAGAAAGTTTAAGCAACAAGTGTTCAAACCCTGGAAGAAACACACACAAGAAAAAAAAAATAGAAAAAACAGAAGATATTTTAAGGGCAATTTGACAAGAAAAATAACCATATGTTTCATTTTAAAGAAAAATCACATGTTATCACTAAGGACAAAAATAGTATTCCAGATAGAAGACATGAATATTGAAGAAGACCTGAGGTGATGAATGCAGCTGAAAACACAGGGGAAGGCTTGTTTTAAACTCACACCACCTGTACAAAGTTATTTTGAAGATCCCTTGAGACACATATTAAAATGGCCGGATATTTTAAAGTGAAAGCTGCCTTTTGAGGAAATAGAAAGAAGATGACATTGTAATATTGCAAACAGTCAATCAAACCATCCAGAACTTTGAAAGCCCGAGATAAAAATCAGAATAGAAGTAAGATAAAATGCTTCAGTTGCACAATATTTTGTTCATTGTCTTGCTAAATGGACCGAGGACTTTATCACCATTATTAGAATATGACAGAGAAGATGGTCAGTCAAATACAGGTGGTCACAACTTGCCCAAAATCTCCAGCCGGGAACACTGATGTGTTTTAAGCAGTCAATGGAGAAGGCAGTGTGAGGCCTCCTGAAGACACACCAGGTCAGTTTATCTCGTGGTCCAAACAGCTGAAGGTTCAAGGTTCTGTTCAGATCTCTGCACATTGTCCCCGTCATCCCCATGGGCTGAGGCATAAACACACAAACTATCCATGTTATGCTTCACTAAAGAAATAATTTTTAAACTGTCTTGGCCATTGGCTTACGTTTGCCAGTGGGGTCACTTTTTCTCTTTCCATCTCCTGCTGTGCTGATGGAGATCCACAACAGAACAGCACTCTACCCCAGCCCAGACCTCGGGCAGCACTTCCCCCTGCCTTTGTTCAATCAGAAATATCACACTGTGAATCCATTTTAGCTAAAAGGGGCATGACACGATGTAGTGTGAGGAGGGAGGAGGCAGAGCCAGGTCCTTAGTTTCCCTATTTTGCTGAACGTGCGACTGGTTTAACCTCCCACAGAGATTTATCTGCCGTTCCAAATGAATTTTACCTTCTGCAGCAGAAATACTTGTGTATTTGTGAGCACTAGGGAGGGAAAAAATATCTCTCTCACGATTCACAAAAGTGAATGAGTTAGAAACGTATGTTACAACAGAACCTTTCAAACTCCTCTGATTTTTGCCCAGAAAAAAACAGAGTTCGTAGAATGGTTTGGGTTGGAAGGGACCTTAAGCATCATCCAGTTCCATCCCCTGCCATGGGCAGGGACACCTCCCACCAGACCAGGTTGCTCCAAGCCCCATCCAGCCTGGCCTTGAACACCTCCAGGGATGGGGCAGCCACAGCTTCCCTGGGCAACCTGTTCCAGTGCCTCACCACCCTCACAGCAAAGAATTTCTTCCTGACATCTGACCTAGATCTCTCCTCTTCCAGTTTAAAACCATTACCCCTTAACCCTATCGTTACACTCCTTGATAAAGAGTGTCCTGCCCATGTCCCCTCCTTGTCTCTTGTTTTATTCTCTTACTGTGCCTGATTGCAGCAAGTACAAAGATGTTGTTCGGTCTTCCTGGTTTCTGCTTTGGCCCAAACACAACCCTGGATACCATCTCCTCTCTCATTTCTCCCAGGTGATGTTATTTAACGATGCTGCACAAAAGCCACCAGGAGGAAAGAGGTCTCTCTCAGTTGAAGAGGGGCAAGGCCAGCAGTACCCTGGGACTGTTGTTAAGGAAGCAAAACAGAGATAAAATGATGCTGGAGATACGAGAGACAAGAAAGGGATGACAATAGATACAACTGAAAAAAGAATAATAAAAACCATCAGGATGAAGGCACATCAAAGAGCAGCCCAAGGAGTTACTAGTTTGTGTAAAACATCTTTTATATAATTCAGAACTGGATCTCTGCACATCCAAAATCCGATGAGGAATCAGGTGAGTCAGACAGTGCTACGCTAAGTTTACAAGCGGACAGAAAAATAACCTTTGAAACTGAAGTCCTATTCATCACTCAAAACCAAATACAGTATCACTCCTGTTTAACTCAAAGCTGTTTCTAATAAAGTGGTTTGGACTAATTTTATTGGCTTACAAATTCATTTTTATTCTGATCAGATTCGCTGATAGACACCGCTGTGCTTCCTTGTCTTGTCGAAAGAACACAAGACCAAGACAATCTCAATGCTGACATTTCAGTGCATAATAGTCCATTTATCATTCAGCAGCAAACATTTTATTTAAAAAATATCCCAGGTAGCATCCTCTGGCAAGTAAAAGTCCTTCTAAGTTTTTCTAATCATGGTTTGGTCAAAAAACACCAACATAAAAGAGACCACTTCATGAAAAATTCCTATTTTTCCCCCAACCCTGAAGGTAACTGCTTTAAGCACTGCATAAATTAGAATTCAGCCATTCACCCAACTTAACCTAGATAGGTACTCTACATAATTTAGGAGTGCTGAATAACAGAAATCTGCAGAACTACACAGATAATAGAAAAGTCATTTTATGACTGTTCCAAAAGTAACAACCTCTTTAAGTAAAAACAAAAAGAAATGCAACTTGAGTTAACGGGAAAAAGCTAACATTTCCCACTTTCTGCATTTTCTCTTCTTTTTCAGATAGCTCACGAGAAATTCTGGTATCCTTTTTCATAGATTTTGGTCAGGCTTTTCCTTCCATAGGCGCACATTAACCCAGATAGATGCACCACCCCTGAGTTTTCTGGAACACATTCTGCAGAACACCTTGAAGATGACCCATCTATATTGCTGCTTTCCGTATTGTACAACTCTATTTGTATACACCCAACTCATTCATGCACAACATGAAGTATGACTTTTCCTTGAATATTAGCACACCCACATAAATAATTAAGAATTCCAGCCTGCTGAAATTTGATCTGGGGAAAAAAGATCACCAGAAGAAGAGAGATCGAGTGAAATTCATTTATTTAGCACAACGAAACAAAAGCCCAAGGGATTATCTTCATCTATGAAGACGTTAGAATCGACACAGGAAAAGGGAATGTATATATAGGTGTCCTTGTGCATTAGTATCTAAACTGGCCATGATTTACTGTAAAGAAGGTTAGAAAAGCTGGATTTTGAGAGACTTTCCCTGAGGACCAATAAAGTCAGTAAGTAAATAAACAAATAAAATTACAGTGGAGCTTAAAGAAAGTTCAGAATGAGATATAAGGCTGTTTTATATAATATATTCCCAACATTCTTGATCCATAAAGCACAGATGGTATGACCCAAACTTTCCATAGTCTGTATTAATAAGTTTGTTTCATTTTAAATAAATATGTTTACCCAGAGCTATTATCAATAGCATTTTTTCACTGCATTACGAAGACTCAAACCTGGTATCAACACACTTGCACTTAAAAACAGGAGCCAAAAGGAAAGCATAACATTGCCATGCCGTACCCCTTGAAAAAAAACCTCTGTCCTCCACTTAATTGCAATGACCCTAAAGTAATAAGCATTTCCTGGAACATACAAAGTATTCTTTCTTGACGAGGACAGAATATATTTGTTTCCCAAATTAGGTGGAACCCTACAGATGTTGGCATTAAGTGTACTGATGGGAATCGTGATCATCTGTCAGAAAAACGCATAAATCCTTTGGGCTCTATAACAACTTGACGGCGTTCCTGTGAAATCTTAACTAGGCACAATGCAGGCATTTCCCCTTAACTCTCTATTTCCACTGGATTAGGTTTTTTTTTCCCCAACTCATCATTGCTCTCTCCAGTTTTTGCAGGCTCTGTATTTTGTAGAAATGACCATATGTTTAGATTGGTATTTGATGACATAATTGCAAAACTGCAGCGAGCGAGCAGCTAGAGCTCTGCCTGTTGGGGCCACGGAGCTGAAGAAACCTTCTGCAATGCAGGGAAAGCCACATGAACAGCTTCCAAATCTCAGCAAGGAAATGGGTATTTGTATTGTCAGCTGGAGTAGAAGCATGAAACCAGGCTGCCCTTAATATAAACCAGGTCCTCCGGTTACTTTTACAGAAGTAATAGAGGAAACAGTAAATTTGAACCTGTCCAAGCTGCTGGTTTCTGTGAAGAGGAGCTGGCCTTTCTGCAGATCTATCATCGTTTGTGCTACAGCAGTGTGGTAAGGCAGAAATTTCATGAATGTTCTATGAAGTTGTAGGTGGTAGAAAACTGCTTCTTGCTCAAAAGAGCAAAATTAGAGTTGGAATCTTTTTTCTCATGAAGAATTCCTTCAGGAACCCAAGGACTTTCTTCTTCATTAAAAGCTTCCCTACAAGGGGTGTGTTTTCCATGTACGTGGAAGACGTTTCACTTTTTGACAAACAAGCTTTTTCTTCTGATTAAGTGCACTTAATTGAAAAAAATTCCAACCAGCAACTTCTAAAACACTCAAACATGCTCAAGGTACAGCAGCAAAACATGGGCAAGGGGAGGATTTAACAACAACTACAAGTATCCATCCTGCTGTCTCACATGCAACTCATTAGATCATCCCTCCGTAAGAGCTCCAGAAAATAACAAGTCATCAAACACAGGACAGCATTTCACTCTTGAAGCACAATACAGCTTTCTAAAGCTTTCAGTTCTTAATAATCTCAGCTAAGGATGCAATTTTCAAAGCACTGAAGAAGCCCTGAGCACTTTTGTGCTCTTCAGGTTGAGCTCCAAACTATAAAAGCAGAAGAAAAACTGAAGTTGAGACTAACTGAAACCCTCGACTTCAGCTGCCCGTTGCCTCCCACCGATTTCCAGGCTTCATTCACTCCCTCGTACAGTGCCATGGTTCAGCTCTGCCCTGGGCACTGAAATCCTAGCCTGAAAGAAGAATCCCACCGAACTGAACAGACATTCCACACAAAACTGAAATGAAGCACCTGCAAAAGTTTATAGAATTTACTTGCACACAACTACCAACTGGGGGACTCTTTTGTCAGTGAGAGATCCATAGCACCACCTCAGTACCAAACCTTTCTTGTAAAGACCACTCACAGAATCTCAAAATGATACAGGATTGGAAGGGACCTCTGGAGATCATCTAGTCCAACCCTCCTTCCACAGCAGGTTGCACAGGAACATGTCCAGGTGGGTTTTGAATGTCTCCAGAGACGGAGACTCCACCACCTCTCCAGAGAGCCTCTTCCAGTGCTCTGTCACCCTCAAAGGGAAGAAGTTCCTCCTCATGTTTAGGTGGAACTTAGTAGGTTCAAGTTTGTGCCCATTACCTCTCGTCCTGAAATACACTTACAAGCCACAAAAGGAGTAAATATTATACAGGCAGGAAACAAAGTTGATGTGGCCAGAGAAGCAAATGGAAACTATTTCCTCCCACTGAACAGTTTTGGGGCCATGATAAAGCTTTCCAAAGCCAAGATAAAAGCATCAGGGAGGGGTCTGTGAGCATGCCAAACCAACCTGCTAGTCCCTGGGAGCTGAAGACCCTCAGGCACCTCCAAGCTGTGCTGGAGGTACAGGCTTCCCCATCACGGTTCCTCCAAACAGGAGATCCCTCCATGCACTACTTGGAGCATCTTCAAACTTTTTCTTGAGTTGTTTCTCTTTTTCATTATTTTTAAATTTCTGAAACTGCTAATAGGCTTTAAGTTTACAACTGAAGCCAAAGGAAACATTTAACTTTACTAGTGTCTTTTTTAAATTCCTTTACACACTAACAACACCTGATTTTCTTCAAATGATACAAAAAGCCAAACTTCAAAATCTTCCATGAAAGTAAACTTGTGTCCTATGCATTCTTCTAATCGGAATATTAAAGTAATTAAAACTCATCCAATGGAGCTAATTATCATTTCAACAGAAGCAGAGCCAAGATTCAAGAAGGGAAGGGCTATCAAAAAAAACAAAAACCCAAACACACGATCAACAAAACCGTGTAACTCTCTAGAAAAACATAATTGGCATAACTTGATATAGATGTACATTAGTTCTTGGATGCAAAAAGCAAAGCTTGATTACAGCAGTAGAGAAAGCTACCATGATTATCCTAATTAAAAATTTGCCAAGTTATTTATAGTATAATACAAGAAAATGACATTCATTATCCTATAAACTACTCAACAAACCATTAAGCACTGTAATAAAAATCAATTGGCAAAAAGAGGTGCAATTATATTTATACTTGTGTAAACTCCTCAGTGAACTAAAATCAAAGCTCAGTGTCGGTGTTCTTTACACAAGCAGTGCAAAGGGGTTTGAGAGATTCAGAAATACAGCTTCATCCCTCAATTAGCACACGCTAACAGTTGTTTAATCAGTTAACATCCAATTCAATACCCACTCGGCAATTACACATCGGGTTTGCAGAGCACTGAGTTCAGAAGAAGATAAAGAAGTTTAAAAAAGCAGTTACCGCTCAACAAAACATAAACACAAGTCTAAAACTATTTCACCACCTTTTAAAATGTGTTGATTTGTTCTTAATTAACTGATGAAGCAGCATTCCAAAGTCTTTCTATCACTGCACACACAATTAACTCATAAGCAATCAAGGAAATTAGAGGAAAATTAGAAACAGGATTGTCATAAAGCGTTGATCATTTACACCTGCGTTACACATCTGCTGGAATTTAACTCGCATTACCAAACAACTGGACCAGCCTACTTTCCTCCCCTCCCTCACCCCTCAAAATTTTAAGTACAACACTCTTCACAATCTGAACTGTTTGAGTTAAAGAAAGTAACTGCCCTGTAGGTCAATCTTTCCGATTCGCCGTAATGTTCAAGACCAATTTAGATGAACTGGAATCCATTTCACACAAGTGGAAGTGAATACACTGTGATTTGCCAACACCTTTCCAGTGCCAATCCTATTTAAGGCCATTTAGAAAGGCATTACACTACTTTCCTAGCAGTTCTACTGCCCTACCACTTCCTCAGGTTGGAAAATAAGAGTTCATCACCTTTATCTCTATCAGTGTCCTACATCAGGTCCCACATCCAACTCGGGACTGACCCTTGGCTACGCTCCCCAAGAGCTTCTCCCTGCCAAGGTCTGCTTCACGTCAAGCTAAGCTGGAAAGTAATCTCTCATCACCTCATTTGGCATAAAATGCAATAAAATAATTGGTTTTTTTCTTTTTTTCTCCCCCTCCCCCCAAGCTCAAAGGTTGGTTAAGCACCTGCAAAAACAAAACGAAGTTCTGTGGGTTTGCCAACCCACATATATTTCAGAGAAGCAATTAATGTCTCTGAGGTAGTGTGTTAGTGCAAGGGGAACTCTGCGCTTTGATCTCATTAGTGAGAATGAATCACGACTGGAATTCACCAGGGTAAATAAAACTAGGAGCCTAAGCTCACATCCATCTCTCCTACTGCAGAAACAGGAGACTATGAGCAGGACTTCTTCACAATAATGTGCGTTATTCCACAGATTCATCGCTTGTTCTCCTAAAATGAGAAATAAAATAGAAACATAGCTATATTTTATTATTTCTAAGTACCCTATCTTTTCCTCCTTTTTCCAGGAGATCTTTGACAATTCCATTTTCAAAAGCAACGATGGGAAATGTTTGTACTACATCTTACGCCTGGCTGAGTCCTCTGAATAAGAGATGCAAATTAGTTGCACATACTGAAAACCCCAAGCCTCTTGCACATACTAGAGGCTTCCAGATGAGCATCACCTCAAGTGTAAATTCAACTTATAAAAATCCATTAGTTCCAGGAACAAATCTAATTCCCTGTACTGATGCTCCAAGTCTCTCCCCACCTTCTGCTGTGTCCTCCTGCCCCTGCCCCATGTGGTATGAGCCACTGGCCCTCGCTGGCAGCGGGGCTTTGAGGCAGGGCTAAGCAGAAGGACGGCTGGAAATCTATAGCCAGAGCTCTCAGAACCAGCTGTTTTCTCTCTGGTAATGTAGAAATGAAGTTTCACATCACTTTCTCTCTCCTGAGAAATATGAGCAATGAAAAAAATCTGGTCCATCCCTCTGCACTCAGTCTCCAGTTGAGAAAAGGGACATCTGTTTGGGCTGAACACCCCCTGCCAGCTGACAGCCTTAACCACGCTCAGAGGAGAAAACACCACGTAACAAATTTTGATGTTTTGTTTCTCTGTTATTAATATTTCTTCTCTTAGAATGTAGCTTTTTTTTTTTAAATACCAAAGAGTCAACATGAAGAATTTCAAGGCCAGACTGGATGGGGCTTCGAGCAACCTGGTCTAGTGGAAGGTGTCCCTGCCCACAGCAGATGATCTTTATGGTCCTTTCCAACTTCAACTATTCTGCAATTGTAATCTGTACCCAAATTAGAGAGAATCAAATAAAAAAAGAATCACAAATTCAAGAGCAACACATCTTCCCACTTAAAATTATAAAACGGTTAGAGTTAGAAGGGACCTTAAAGGTCATCAAGTTCCAACACCCCTGCCACGGGCAGGGACAACTCCCACCAAACCAGGTTGCTCCAAACCCCATCCAGCCTGGCCTTGAACACTTCCAGGGATGGGGCATCAACAACTTCCCTGGGCAACCTGTTCCAGTGCCTCACCACCCTCACAGTAAAGAACTTCTTCCTAAAATCTAATCTAAATCTCCCCTCTTCCAATTTAAAACCATTACCCCTCGTCCTATCAGTAGACTTCCTGGCAAAGACTCCCTCTCCAGCTCTCCTGGAGCTCCCTTCAGATACTGGAAGGAATCACTTAGTTGGGATGTCCTTGAGGTTTACAATGTAAGCAACGACACATACAGATGCTAGCAGAACAATAATTAGAAGGGGAAGACATTTAGTAGAAGAAATGAAGGTACCAGATTTAGAATTATGGTCACAAGTGAGATCAGGAGCTCACTTTAAAGCTGCCTGACCCCTTCTCCATAAGGGAGAAGGTACCCTCTACTGAGCTCCAGCAGCGGTTTCCCATCCCTCAGTGCCCTGGCAGATGACTCAGGCACAGAGACCCCGTTATAAATCTGTTTTCTTTCCAAAGAAGTTATGGATTTTCCACTAGGAATTACTGAAAACATTTTTATTATGTATTATACACACATTTCTATTACAGCTAATGGTAGGGGACAGAATAAAATAGTTCCACTGGAAGGGAGCTGCAACAATCATCTTGTCTAACTGCTGTACAACCTAACCATGACCAGGTGGCCTTAAATCTCCACGGATGGACTCAAAGGAGCAGGATTGGGCCCTTCAGAGTGAATCAGTGAGGCTTTATATTTCTTGCCGTGCATTTTCCTGCATGCATTTCAGTTCCCTGTCATCTCAAGCGTTGACAGCACTATTAATCTCAGCTGGAGAGACACAAGGCAATTAAAATATTAGCTTCTTCCTTAAGCCTTCTGGAAATTTTTAGTGGTGCTGTTTAGAAAGATGAGGAGAAAAGTTCAACCTCATCCTCCCTTCCTCCCACCAGCTTCAAACTTATATTCGCTGTGGCTATTAAACGTGTAAGTGAATTTAATGGCTTTATTGGACTACATTTTACAGGGCAGATACTATACAAAGAAATGTGGGAAAATAACAAAGGCACAAATGAAGCTCAAACAGAAGGAAAGAGAATTAAATCTGTTTATTATCCTACTTTTCTGACAGCCCGGGAGGTGCAGGACCATTTGACCCTGGCTGGGGAAGCAGCTGACAGTTAGGGGTAGCAGTGACAGATGCCATCCCACAAAGCTTGGAGCTGCTGAGGCAAGAGGACAAATTTGGGGAATAGTGTTATGAAAAGGTAAACTGCCCATTTATAATGCCTACTTAATTTTTTAACAGTTTTTGATAATACAAGAAGTGGAAAGCACTTCTAAGGAGAAGGATCTGTGGGTCTGGTAGATAATAAACTATCCATGAGCCAGCAATGTGTCCTTGTCGCCAAGAGGGCCAATGGAATCCTGGGCTGCATGGAGAAGAGTGGGGCGAGGAGGTCGAGGCAGGTCATTCTCTCCCTCTACTGTGCACTGGTGAAGCCACAACTGGAATACTGCATCCAGTCCTAGGATCCCCAGTTCAAGGGAGACAGGGAACTACTGGAGAGAGTCCAGCGTAAAGCAACAAAGACGGTGGAGGGGTTGGAGCATCTCCCTGATGAGGAAAGGCTGAGAGAGCTGGGACTCTT
>VXBW01006783.1:102490-143726 GCA_013400375.1 Thinocorus orbignyianus
GTGCCTAAAGGGTGTGTTGAAGGAGGATGTTGGACTCATTTCAGTGGTTCCCAGTGACAGGACGAGGGGCAATGGGCACAAGCTGGATCATGGGAAGTTCCATTGGAATATGAGGAAAAACTTCTTTGGGGTGAGAGTGCCAGAGCCCAGGAGGAGGTGGCCCAGGGAGGGTGTGAAGTCCCCTTCTCTGGAGACCTTCAAGACTCACCAGGTTGGAGTCCTGAGTGATGTCCTCTGGGCAATCCTGCTTTGGCAGGGGAGTTGGACTGGATGGTCTCTAGAGGTCCCTTCCAACTCTGACAATTCCATGATTCCATAAGAAGGCACATGCAAGGAAACAAGTCCACCAGCCAAGGTAACTAAACCACATTTCTCATTTAAGTAAAATGCTAGAGTGGTCACAAAGATTTTCAGTTCTAAGAAACACTGATGGCATTTTGTTCAGTATCATTGAGAGAAGGGGAGGATGAAGAGGAGGAATGTGGTATGTGATAAATTCAGTGTGAGAACACATTCCGAGTGAAAAACCTCACTTAACTCCAAATTCAACTTTCACAATCCAGCAGACACTCGCTATTTTTGCCCCACGCAAGCTTTATGTCTTGTTTTTAAACAACTGATGACCTGTTTGCAAGTGCAGCTGTTTGTCAGGAGCCACCAAAGGGACCATGTAATGTTTTCTCAAACTAGACTCAGGAAAGAACTTTTATGGACTCTAAAAATAGGATTAAGCCCCCCGCAAGCGCTGCCAGCACACATTCCTCCCTTTTGCCAGACCCAAGCCTGCCGCCCCTTTATAATTACTCGAGTGCACAAGGACAAAGACAGACAAAACCATGTTTTCCTCTCTCTTTTATAATCCTACCGGAGGGGCTACTTCCCTTATCATATATATTCCACGTCTGCTGAATATTATTCCTTTTTTTGCTTTTTCTCTTTTTAGATTATTTCAATTTTTATTTAAATAGAAGCTAAGGATGAACATCTGCTTTTTTTACATATATTTTTTCCCCCAAAAAGAAGCCAGCTCTTGTTAGACACCCTTATGAAGTGACCACATTTTTCTGAAGGCTTGCTTCAGTAATGGGAACAGCTAGGGGCTGAAGTTCTTCAAAAATGTAGACCCCAAATTACCTGCTGCTGTCTCTAAGCCTTCTAAAGAGATAAAGAAAATGAAGAGAGGGAAAACATTTGATCTTTCATGCTATCTCCGGGTAGAAATTCCTTCCTATCTTTTAAACACATTTAAGGCAGGTTCTGGAAGTAAAAGCATATGTGCAGGTGAAAGTAATTGCATGATACTACAGAAGATCTGGCTTTGAAGAAAATTGGAATTCTTCAACGTATAAATAGTACATGTGCTGCATTTTGCCTGGTTTTAATGTTTTGCAAAACTTGTGTGTGTGCAAAGAGGTTTAGTCAAAGTCACGGAATAAAGGTTATTTACTCGGATGGTCTTGTTGATACATGGAAGATTTAAAGGCTGAACGAGTCAATGGCATTTTGCCACCAACTTCAAAAGGGTTGGGATGCTCCCCTTGGCAAAATTACATACAAAAGAGCCACAGAGTTACTTACCACAGAGTTAGTTCTATAAAACTTTTATAAGATTAGCATAAATTAAGGAAAGAGCTTTGCTCATGATGACATTAACACTTGCTTTCCGTGCAAGAAGTGCCCTGTTTCCAGGGTTTATTCATAAAGGGGCACTAGAACGTGCCTGAGAAAGTGAACAGAGCAAATGAATCCTATCCCTCATCATATATGCTTAACGAGCTCCTCACATCATTGCCATCTTCATTAACAGAATGGCACTTTATCTTTACAGCTATGTAAGAAACTCAGCTTGCTTCTTCATTTCATTTTAGCAGGTTTAAAAAACTACTTTAAAAATAAATACATAAAAGAGAGACGAAGAGTAAGTGCCTTACGATTTCCAAACTAAGTTACAGGACTGATAGTGTTTGAACGTTAGAGAAATCAGTCACCAAAAGAGGGGGGGGAAAGAAGAAAAATAGAAATGTGGACACTCATACTATTGGTTGCAAGCTTTACAGACTCAAGAATGTGACCAGGGCACACGCACCCAAGTGTATGAGCTTCTGGCTCATGCTGCCAGCACTGATCACGCTCTTGTGGAGAAAACCAGACATGCTGAACTGATGAAAACACCACACTCAGAGCCAGGAGATGCTGCTTTATGCAGTCTCAGTCTCTGCTAGTGATATCAGGGATGCCCCAAAAAAGGTCCAGAGTAGTGGAGACAGAACCCTCATTTAAGGGAGCGGAGCTCTCCTCAAGTACACCTGAACAACCCCAGCACTGGTGCTCCAAAGGATGCACACGGGGGAAGGATTAAAGATCATGAAAAATGCCACCCATATGGNCACAAACTCAAGGATGTGACCAGGGCACACGCACTCAAGTGTATGAGCTTCTGGTTCATGCTGCCAGCACCGATCACGCTCTTGTGGAGAAAAACAGACATGCTGAACTGGTGTCAACACCATGCTCAGAGCCAGGAGATGCTGCTTTATGCAGTCTCAGTCTCTGCTAGTGATATCAGGGATGCCCCAAAAAAGGTCCAGAGTAGTGGAGACAGAACCCTCATTTAAGGGAGCGGAGCTCTCCTCAAGTACACCTGAACAACCCCAGCACTGGTGCTCCAAAGGATGCACACAGGAGACAGACTAGAATTAAAGTTCATGAAAAATGCCACCCATATGGGCTTGAAGTCTTTTGCTCCTTCTGGAGCAGCTTCTTCTGATTTAAGATCTGGTATTAAATCAGAAGAAGCTGCACCATCCACACTAGAGTTGCAGACTGGAGCCCTCTCCTCAAGGCTGGTATCAAAATCCCTTAGATAAAAAAAGAAGGATGTTCTTCATGTTTTCCTCTCAAACCATGCTGGAAGGCCATTTCCACAGTAGCCAAATGGTCAGAGTGTCTGTGTCAAAGCAGCTGGCACACATCTCAAAATCCTCGTCTAACAAAGACAGTTCACCTCAAATTTCCATCTCCCAAGGGAGCAACCAAACTGGGGCTTTTGGCATGGGGCTCCACACTCTTCCTCCAAAACCATGTCCCCCTGCAGCCAGCAACATGAGCTTCCCTGGATGAGACAGAGCATTTGCACCAAGGAACCCATCAGAACCCATCTATCAGGGGCAGGCTCTGGCCTCCACTTCCAGGACGACTCAGACAATTTTGCATTGAACAAATACTGAAAAGCAAGAAAAACAACCCAGAAACTACCTTGGAAAGTCTAACCTGTTTTCCCGATAACATCTCCTTATCATCTTTCCAGGAGGATGCTCAAACCTCCCTGAGAAAAGTTAATGGAAAAGTTTAATAAACCCATGAAATCTACCTTGAGAAATCACCAAGAATTAATCCTCAAAGAAAATCATCTTCTGTTAAAGCTGGAAGGGAAGAAGCCACTTGGGCACAGCATTGATGGACTTTTTACAAAAAGAGATACTTGATTAGTCCTTTCAGACATTAAAATTAGTAAACACTGACAAAGCTAATGGTAATGAAATAAAACTCACCAAATACAGCATATACAGAGGTTTGTTATTGTTGGTTGTGTTATTTTTTAATCTTCCACTCACGGAAGTTCTTATAAAGAAAACTTAAATTGAAAATACCAACAAGTTCCCTAGGCTTAAGAATAGCTGGTGGAAAGTCATGCCCAAGCCCACGAGTCTACAAAATTATTCTGTTGCTTATTAAAAGTCACTTTTCTTTACAATGAAACCCTGGGGAAACAAATTCTGTAAGCAAAATAAAAAAAAAAGCAGCGTTATCATAGAGGCAAGTACACATGTGTGTGGAAGGGAGGGGGGGTCCAGACTATTCCCTGCTGCCAGCCTGTTGTTAAATTTACTCTGCAGCTGAAGCCTCAGTGTTCTGCACTCAAAACTCGTGATGTTTCTCACTTGTTAATAGGCTCTTACCAGGCTCTAACACAAGCTACGTGCGAGGAAGAAGCAACTCCAAGAGAAGCAGAGACAAAGGAAAACCTGTTATCTTGGTACGATGACCATTCCATCCATGCAGTTTGGGTTATTTTAAACACATTTCACCTGGCCTTTTGATAGCTGGCTTTCAGAACACAAATTTAAAAAAATAAAGTATTTTTTTAGCAGTTTACCCACGTGGTAACAGCTGGCAGGAAATCTAGTTAAACGTTTTCTAACGTAACAGAATTACAGATGCATCGTGTCATCACCCTGTTTGTAAACACCAATGGATACAGGCCAGATAATCAGGATTTTAATTAAGAGCTAATTAGAGACACGGGCCTTCTCTTGGAGACTCCCAATAATGTCTAGATATCTCCAAGGCGGTTATCACATCCTCTACAACAACTGTTTTGCACAAATTGGAGTGATCTTTCATTTCTAATGCTCCACCTTGGCTTTCCTGGGGACACCACATGCATTAACAGCAACAGATAAGTAAGGTCAGAAGTAGCCTAAAGATCAAGTTACTTCAAATTAAAGTATATGGAAAATGCTGGAGGTTTTCCCCTAGAATTTAAATAATATTTAAGCTTCCATTTATTGAAAACTAGGTTTTCAACGTCTGATAAACTTCCATTTTTCAAATAAATAAAACAAACAGACAGAAAAGAGAGATGACCACATTTGAAGGATGTTTCTTTGTCAACACTGCACAACATTTTTTAGAAGTTTCCAGGTATTTTGGTGAAGGAATTTATATATATATAAATGAGATGAACTTCTTTAGAAGGAAGGAAGTGCCTGATACAAACCTCCCATTCTCCCTTGGGCAAAAATCATTTTGATCAGCCCCAACCTATAAAACTGAGCGCTGAACAGCACAGGGAGAAAAAACAGAAGAGGAATTTAGATGGTTCTGGGACTTGAGGGAACACAGCAATGACCTGAGACGTCACCCTGGGATTTTAACTTGCCCAGTAGCACTGGTGCTGCCAGTCAGCCTCAAACACCAGACAGTGCTTCTCTGGTCACACTAAGAAAGGATCCATTGCTCAACGCTGATTAGACTGATACGTTTTGCTGATGTTGCCAGAAACATTTATTTTAACATAATGGAGTAAGGAGCTGAGGCTAATTTCAGTTTGACCTTGAAAAAAAAGAAATATTACACAACAGCCAGACTGGGTGTGCAGGGATATATACAGGAGCACAGGGAAATGACAGCAGTTCACCTCTCAACCAAAATATTCCTCCATGTCAGTCAACACGATTTATCCTTATCAAGCCAAATTCAGGATCAGGCCCCTGTGTAAATTCAGATTGACTAAAAAACCTGATTTCAGCATCTCCTTTGCCTTCCCCTCCCTCCCTCCCTTACCTTCTACTCCACAATAAAAGGAAATAAGAGCGAGATCTGTGCTGGAAATTTGTATAGTTATTATCTAGGTGCAGAGATACAGCGTACTACGCCTGAAGCTAAGAAATATGCTATCTCTGCTTTTCAAAGTGGCTGCATCAAACCCCAGGAAACAGAGAATTGATACAACCCAGACACACAAATCATTTTCAAGTAGACAGTCAATCCCATTTCTCTATCCATTTATATCCAAGAACCTAAATGATTCTCCTCTGCTTTCACCAGGGATACGGTCTGGCTTGGCAAAAGCGCTCCAAGACAGCAGAACGACGTACATGGGTATTTTTCAACCCAAGTAACTCTAAAAATTATGTATGTTTTACACAGTTTGTTCCAAATGACAGAAAGACAGCATTTTTATTATATTTTTTTTTTTCCCATAAGGAGCCTTATCAATGCACAAGTGAACTTCAGAGCTGGCTCCACGTCATACCAAATCCACTGTGCTTTAACAGCCGACTTCAAACACACCATCCAGAAGTATTTCTTGCAAACCTCATCAGCTCTGCAAGGCTTTGTAAGCCACTTACAGAAACCAGGGCCAACACCAGCCATCGTCTAAAATCCCCAACAAACACCTGGGCAGGTTTCTTTCCCCCCTTCTTTTTGCATACACAGGTGTCTCCAATCATTACCACGCTGCCACTTCACTACAGCACTCAGCAATCACAGTTTAACCATAGCTATTAATAAACAATTTAACTGTTTCTCTATTTTTTTTTTCATTTCAACTTGCTTCCACAAATCTTCCATAAAAATAAACTTCAATAAGAAGTTACTTTTCCTGAACACTGAAAATTAAGCTTTGCTCTTTCCCCAGTTCAGCCCGAGACCAACTTTTGAGAATAATTTATAGCGTGGGCAGCATCAGCACATTAAATTCTCAGCAGAACAGCTCTCACACCTGAGATCACTGGAGCCCCTTTGGCTTTCTGGTCCTAAGACATAAGAGCTAGAGACCTACCCCAAGAGACAACATCCCCTGCTTTACCTTTCTTATCTTCACAACATTTGCTATTCTTTCAATGCCTCAAGGCTTCTCCCAAGAAGTGTCCTTTCCCATGTCACCCTTACTAGCTTTGCGCTCAACAAGAACAAAAAGAGCACTCTTTTTCTGAACCCTAAGCCCCCCCTTAGTTAAGGTGCTTCTCTCCATCTTTCATCCCCAAAACTCTAACCATTTTTTTCCCCCAAACATCATTAAACTTCTACCACTCACCCTGTTCATCCTGCGAAGCTCCCTATTTCTGGTTATTCATTCTTCCCACATTAAATTCCAGAAGTTGCTTTCTCTAACAGCACCATAAAAGCTGCTGCTTCTCTCCTTCCACCCTTCCCTCCTGTGACTTTTCAGGGTCCAGGTGTTTTCCACCAAGCCCCATGATATAGAATGGGATGATTAATCACAGCTGACCTGAACTCCTCTTTAATTGCACCTGACCTGAACTTTCACCATCTAAAAATATCTGTAATTTCTCCATGGTCTTTTAAAAACTGTATGATAGAACACAAATAGACATGAAAGAGTTTTAAAAAATTAGCTATTTTACTCTATTGCAATGGTACATGTTTCTAGATTTTGGGACTGCTGGCAGAAATCTCTACTTTTTTGCATTGTTTTGCTCAGAATATGCTGTGTCTCCTTACTCTGCTCACTCACCCCACCCAGGAGAAGCCCTTGGAGCTTCCTGGAAGGAGAAAGGGCAAATAAACAAGTTGCCAGCACGATCCCAGTACCCATGTGTTTCATAATGGTGTCATAGAATTATAGAATGGTTAGAGTTGGGAGGGACCTTCAAGATCATCAAGTTCCAACCCCACTGCCATGGGCAGGGACACCTCCCACTAGAGCAGGTTGCTCAAAGCCCCATCCAACCTGTCATCCCAGTACCAGCATGTTTTATAAACAGGAGCCAGGTACCTCCTTCTAGAAGAACAAGGAGCTTCTGCAGATCCTCAGATGTCTGGGTAACCTCTAGCCAAAAAAACAGGGTGGTTGTTTGGTGTCAGTTCTACAGCAAGTACTTAAATACTTCATAAATCTCCCATTAATGTCTAGATCTTGCAGGGAGGATCCAGTGATGGAGTTTATAATCACTGCCATCAGCTGAAGCTTAGAAGAAAATGATAGATATGTCCAGGCTCACCTGCCAATGGGGCTATTAAAGAGCAAAACAAACAGAACTGGAAATTATATTAATAGGTGGGTTTAAAATAAAATTGATTCTAAGTCCACCCCACTTCCCTGTAGCATTATCCAACGTGCTGCCTTTCTCAGAATGTTTTTTTAAGCCCAAGAAAACCATTTTCAAGTAACATGTCAATGGTCCACATCAGCGGGATGGGGTACTGTGGTTCTGAGAATTTAAAAAGCAGCAGGTTGCTACAACCCGGGGTCAATGATTGGTTTTCCAGGAGTGTTTTTTACATCACTTTTTCTTACTGCCTATTGATATTTCCAACAAATTATTTTTACCCCCTCAGTCTGTGGATTCATAGAGACCAGGGATGGACATCTCAAATTAGCAGTTGGAAATGCTGTTATCTTCCTTTTGTGTTTTTGTTTTTTTCTGACACTTCTTTCCACTGATTAAAGATTGATGCCAAATTAGCATTTATCTGAATTCTTTAAAAGTTTCATACTTAACGAGAAGTTAAAGTTTACAGATAAGTACAAATATGGTAACAGCCTATTTACGTATTTCTGCTGCAGCCAAACACAAATGCTATTTTCTCAAATAATTTTATGTGAATATATCAAAAAATAGTACAACAGAGCAAATCAGACAGAATCACAGATCTGACTGTCAAGATGAGCTTCTGCCTCACGTAACAGAAAAATGTTGTCTAATAAACTAATGCTTTCCAAGGACATTACTGACACATTTCAGTCTAAAAAGGACACATTCCAGTGGCTGCCCCAGAGGTCTAATTCTTTTTTCCAATATTCATTTTTTTCCTTTTCTACCTATTTTTTTTTGTCATGGTTGTTCTGAACAATGGTTAGAGTCACTATTATTTTTTTTCCATAGACTTTGTATTAGCAAATATCAAATACAAAGTGGAATAGAGTGGCTCGGTCCATAATGTGACATCATAATTTTGTATCCTATTTGCGTATTAATGGTGCTGATGAGAAGAACAAATTGAAAGCAGTTATTAGAACATGTAAGCTGAATTTTCTTGCATAAGCCATTTTTATATCATGTCACCATAAAAAAAATTGTGATGAATGTTCCCTCTGAAGCTGACAAGTTACAAGGGATTGTACTAAGGGAATAATAACTCCAAGATTCATAAAAACGGTAATTACTTTATCAACCTTCTAGTCACATTGCAGACACATATGCTGAATCACTCCAAAATAACACTGACATAAAAATAAGACTTTACATTGATATTACACTTCTTACCTGAGGTTTCCTTAAAAAAAAAAAAAAGTCCAATATATTACTAATTACACTTAAACAAAAAAATCAGGTTTATGTCACGTATCTTTAAACACCGAGGCAGGGCTGGATGGGACAGGGAGAAAAAGGAGTAACCATCAGGAGGAAAGAAGTGTTGAAGTTTAAGGATGACATTGCCAGGGAGGAAGTTACTATATATTTTCTCTAGGAATAGTGAAGGTTAAGAAGTTGACAGCTCTTTAGAAGACACCATCTTCTTGGACAGCCTCCCAGGAAGGGCAGCAGAGACAAAAGTACACCATAAACCCAATCAGCTTAAAATGGAGTTTAATTAATGAATGAAAGAGATTATGAGGTCATGCCATGATCCAAGAAGATCTTCCCTGTCCCACACAGAATCATAGAATGGTCAGAGTTGGAAGGGACTTTAAGGATCATCGAGTTCCAACCCTCCTGCCATGGGCAGGGATACCTCCCACCAGCCCAGGTTGCTCCAAGCCCCGTCCAGCCTGGCCTTGATCCCCTCCAGGGATGGGGCAGCCACAGCTTCTCTGGGCAACCTGTTCCAGTGCCCCACCACCCTCACACCAAAGAATTCCTTCCTAATATCTAATCTAAATCTCCCTTTTCCAACTTAAAACCATTACCCCTTGTTCCATCACTACACTTCCTGACAAGAGTCCCTCAGCCCCACATCGCCCTCAGCTTCCTCCCTCACCACATCAGCTGTTAAAGGTGATCCACAAACGGGTCCAAACTTAATCCTAAACCCATCTTTTATTTCTCATACGAAACTGCCAGAAATATCTACAACTAAGCAGGTCTAGAAATGATTGGAGACAGCTACATGTGTTACTAATGGATATTCTTGGCTCCAGAGGTAGACCTGGCATGCCTTTTCAGAGCCCAACTGGAACCTACAGAGAAGACAGCTGAGAAAAGAAGCACCCTCAGCAATAAAGAAGACAAAATGCTAATTGCTCTCACAGTTTATTACTGAGCAAGGTGGGGAACCTTGTGCTCAGTCCCTGAGCCCTGTTGAACCACAGAACATCTGCAAAATGGCAGAGTCCTGCTGACACCTTTGCCTTCAGGGACTCATCTATAGAATCATAGAATGGTCAGAGTTGGAAGGGACCTCAAAGATCATCAAGTTCCAACCCCCCTGCCATGTGCAGGGACATCTCTCCCTAGAGCAGGTTGCTCAAAGCTCCATCCAGCCTGGCCTTAAACAGTTCCAGGGATGGGGCATCAACGACTTCCCTGGGCAACCTGTTCCAGTGCCTCACCACCCTCACAGGAAAGAACTTCTTCCTAATATCTAATCTAAATCTCCCCTTTTCCAATCTATCCATCAGCCTCCCTCCAACGCCAGCACTTAACTCTCCCCCTGGGCAGTCGATAAGGACAAGGAACATTTCCCTGGGAGTGTGGATAAGACAAGGGGGTGGGGTGCTTTGCCACCACCATGCTGAGATTTACAGCACTCAGGCCCTTTCCAAAGACCTAATAGTGGCTGCTCGATGTGCTTGTTGGCATCCCTGGGAGATAAATGCTATCAGCATCGTGGAGGGGTGATACAAGCATTTCAGTTGCTTGCTCAGAGCCAAGCAGATAAGCAGCATCGGCTCTGTGTGTCAGGAACAGGGTGCAAATTGTTGGGCAGAAAGGAGGTGCTCCTTATTTCTTACTCATTCCTTTTACTATGGGCTCTCGGAGCAACCTGGAGGGCTACTAATACCACTGGGTTGGAAGTAAATGGGATGGTGTTCCCATCCATTTTTCATTTTCTTCTTAAATATTAACATCCAATTTACTTCATCCAGCAAACATAAATTTACTTTTTTTTTTTTTTTCTAGATTATTAGGCTTGTTTTCTAATAAAACACATCTTTAAAGACTAGAAGATTCATGGTGGTTTTTTGATGTTCTCACTTAAAAAAGTGTCAGTCAGTCAAGCGTCACCAGGGAAACTTCTGGCCCTGCAGCAGAGATTCTGTTTGGGGAGAAAGGAATGGGATTAAACATATTTCAGTGCGTAATGTCCACTGAAATGCATGGGATTGGGAATGCACGCAATTAGAAATGTAAATACAGTTGCAATTTTTAAAGGTTACTCAGAGGGGTGAGGCAGAAACCCATCCTCAAAATAATACTGCAATTCTCCTGTCTTAGGACTAAAGTTACCTCGCTTGCTCTCTCTGGGTGAGCTTGAAGTATTCTTTTTTTAAACTCTTCACGGCATTATTTCGGTCACTAATCAGTCCTTGTGTCAGGGCAAAACCACAGCTGGGTAATTTAGCACTTTAAGAAGAGCCTCTTGCAGATGGAAATCTGACTACAGAGTGTCTGTATCATCCCTGTGAGCTTCCAGGCCCGATCCAGCCTGAGAGGAGGCAATAGCCCGGCCTTTGTTCCCGTCGGGTCCTTGACCTCCCTGTTTACAGTGCTAATGGGGACAGCAGTTACTGGGAGCAGAGAAGGCATTTTTGAGATGTGAATAATCACCCAAGAAAAGCCAGGGAAACAGTCAGTGCATTCACACGGCCTGCCTGCCTCGGCTATTAGCGAGTTATGATGTTCAGCCACTGTTGCTGATCTGGGGAGGAAAACAAGACAGTGACCTATAGGGAATATAATCCCTATCCCATTACCAACTCCCTGAGACATTTTTTCCTCCTTAAAGCCCAAGCTTTTCCATGAAACCCTTCTAAAAAGACCCTCTTTCACGTCCCTTTTATCATTCTGACCTTGTGCTAGTGGGAATTTCAATTCTGTCCTTTGAGACATGCAAACGATGCAAAACTTCGCTTTTCTCTGGCTGCACAAAGATCCAAAGAGTCAAACTCCAGCTGGTGACGTGGACTGTCCCCCCATTCCTCCCAGTTTCCCCCCCTCCCCCGACTTGTGTGACCACTGCCCAGTGTGTGCCCCTGCTCACGGGGCACGAGCTGCCCGTTCACACCGCGGTGTCATCCCCAGCACCTCCCCACTGCCAAGGAAAGGCAGTGGAGGAAGATTTGATATATAAAATAGACACTCAATACAAACACAGAGGTGTAAAATTGTCCTGCTTGTGGAAAAAAACATTCAAGACATGGAGTAACCACCTCAGCTCTTTGCTGGGCAATCAAACGCACAGATTACCAACCTGGAGTTTTTTTAATATGCCTCTTCAACAAGCTCCTCTAATACTACTTGAAGGAGCACAAAGCACTCCACGTTGAACCACTGTGCCCTGGATTTCCTTAATTATATGGGAATAAGACAAAGATTTCCCCAAAGCCCAGCTGTGACTCAAATGCACTCAGGTTTGCCCAGCTAATGGGGTCAAAACCTCTGCAAACATCAGGTTCACAGGTACCACACTCGAGGGCTGTGGCCTTAAAGCACAATGCACTCAGCAGAGCTGTAATTATAACACTTAAAACGATCCAGAACACCGAACCCAGGCATTAAGTAGAAGAGGCAAGTAGAAAATACTGTACGGAGAGTAGATTGTTTGCTACAGCTCACGGTTTTAAGCTTCCTAATTCATAAAAATCAGCACTTATCTCTGTACTTTGCGTCTGACTCTTATAAAAAAGCTGGTGTTTTTTCTATCTTGGTACCAGTAACACACAGGAAAAGAGAGAAAAGTGTCTGAGGAGGTGATCAAGCATGTTTTAATCTGAATTTCTGATGCCACACTCCTTACTATTCTTTATTATGGCTTAGAAAAGCAAGGCTTTTGATTAATGGGGGACTTCCACTACCAACATTGGGGTCCTACACAACGAACAGTGCATGAGAAGAATAATTCTAGGGCAAGGAGACCTTGCAAAAAAGAGAAAATATTAGTTGTTTTTTGTTTTTAGTTTTTTCTACTTTGATTAATAAGCAGTAAAACTTCCCAGAAACCTCAGAAACCACTCCTCTGTACGTTAGGGGAATCACGGCCCCTTCCAACTTGATTCACAGTCTTAATAAGTTCACTCATCTGTTCTTCCCAGTCTCACTTGAACGCAGAGAAAAGCCTTGTTTTGATTTATCAGCCTAGGAAATGCCAGAGCTGTAACATGTACAGCACATACAGTAATCATCTCCTTACAACAACTCTAAGGTTACACAAATAAGAACTATCATTTACAGCTTTCTGAATTCCACAGAAGAGGAGAGGAAAGCCATCCTGCCGACTGAAGTTTTTAAGAGGCTTGTGAGATGTCTGTAAGAAATCTTAAATCATATCCACAAGGAAAAAGGAGCTTCTGCTTCTCTCTCAATTTCCCTGTAATTTCAATGTATTTAATTTTCAGATTAAGTCGATATAAAGGAAAGTGACATCACTGAAATGCTATTAGCCATCTGACTTTCTAAGCCATGAAAGATTACTGGAAATCATGTGGTTAAAGCACTGCAGCCCGTGTAGGAAATGTAGCACGTAAGGTCAAACTTGCAAGCAAACTCACACGATAAGAAAGAATCGCTTTGATGATTTTTAAAACATCGTAGTCATACCATAGTGGGTCATCCACACTAGCTTGAATCTTTTTTAAAGTCATAATAAATTGAAAAAATCCAATTTCTTGGATGAAATATTTTTATTTTTAAGTCAAATTCAAGCTTGATTGAAATGTACTTGCAGGATTTGCAAAGTAAGCCAAGTCTGTAAAGCAATCAAGAAATTTTGATGTAGGTAGCTGGAATAGTGTCATATGTGATCTCCAAGTTTCCAACACAAAGTTTCCCAGCGATGTACAGGGGAGGGGAGCTCAAGGGTTCGGCATATCTGGTAGATACATCCTGTTCTGGTGGAACTAATGTATTTACTTACTAAAACTTAATGGGAAAGATTTAAAGGGGCATTTGAAAATGCATTAAAAATCCCCTAAAAGCAATGTTTCTGATTAGAGGACATCAAAATAAAATACCATTTCAAACTTTCAAATAACTTTCAGCAATTCATCTCTTTTTCCTATCAAGCAATAATCCCTTAGCTGCCACACAAACTCTAAATTAAGCTGATAATAGTGATTACACCAGTAATTTGGACCTAAATAAAGACAATTCTTGCATCTATTTTGCTGAGCCAGATCAAGGAGCATTTGGACACCCTGTTCTGTCTCCAGCACCGAGACAACACACACGAGTTCCTTCTTGCAGAACAGACTTTGGGCATCCCGTCAGTACCCAGCACTGTGTATAAACCATGTAAAATGTCAAATAACAATTTGATTTAAATCCAGCCACCTGTAAACTAAATGGGTGATCCAACATTTTGCCCTCTAGTGTCCATTGGCTGCTTTTTGAGCATTTCTGGATGTCAGTGTTACAACCAGCATAATCAACACTTATTTCTTTTATATTTCTGAGAAAGGAAAGTATTTCTTCCTCAGTCTCCTTCTGGTTGGAATATGATTATCAGTCCAGGGATTCAGTGTTATTTTATTGTCCAGCAGCTTTAAATAGAATTGAGATATTACATATCCGTTTCCTTGATAGCCTTTGCAGGATTTTGTCTTTGAGAACGTATGAAGCTGCATTTCCCTTGGATCTCTTGCCATGAAGTGCTCTGACCCCTCTCTGCAGCAACCTCTGTGCCCTGTGCCTTGAAAGAAGGCCGTGGCACAGCAGCCTGCAGCTCAGCCTGCGGGGTGCTCGAGGCCAAAACCTGCAGGAAAAAAATACCTTCCAGGTTTAGGACCATCCCCACAGAATTGGAGGAGGATGTTAAAATAGAGAGCGGGGAGCTGGGCTGGGAAGGAATTTAGACAGCAGGCTATTTCTGGGTGAACTGAACTGGAAAGAGCTTTTGTTTCTGTAACAGTTGGCAGAGCTGCAGCTCGCTGGCAGAGAAACCCCAGAGCAGGGGGTGAGATTTAGGATGGAAGCAAATCTCATGCAGAACTTGTGTTTTTCACAGTCTTCGTGGAGGGGGTGGGAGAGAGTGGGGTAGAGGGGATCATCCTCCAAAGAGAGCCCAGCACACTTGCTCTTGCAGGTTTCATAGAATTATAGAATCGTAGAATGTTTAGATTTGGAAGGGATATTAAAAATCATCACGTTCCAACCCCTCTGCCATGGGCAGGGACACCTCCCACCAGACCAGGTTGCTCAAAGTCCCCCCATCCAGCCTGGCCTTGAACACTTCCAGGGATGGGGCAGCCACAGCTTCCCTGGGCAACCTGTTCCAGTGCATCACCATCCTCACAGCAAAGAATTTCTTCCTAATATCTAGTATAAATTCCCCCTCTTCCAATTTAAAACTCTTACCTCTTGTCCTGTCACTCCACTTCCTGACAAAGAGTCCCTCCCCAGCTCTCCTGGAGCTCCCTTCAGATCCTGGAAGGCTGCTATCAGGTCTCCCTGGAGCCTTCTCCAGGCTGAACAGCCCCAGCTCCCTCAGCCTGTCCTCACAACAAAGGTGCTCCATCCCTCTAATCATCTTGGTGGCCCTGCGCTGGACCTGTTCCAACAGTTCCATGTTCTTTCTATGTTGAGGACTCCAGAGCTGGACACAGGACTCCAGGTGGGGTCTCACAAGTGCAGAGTAGAGGGGGAGAATCACCTCACGTGCCCTGCTGGTTCCACTTCTTCTGATGCAGCCCAGGATGTTTGGCTTTCTGGGCTGCCAGTGCGCACTGCTGGGTCATGTTGAGGTTGTTCCTCATGTTCTAGCTCCTCACGTTTGCCATGTGCTGTCACTCTGAAATAAATTGTCCCATTTTCTGCATTTTGCTTTGTATTTCTGTTCTTCTTTTAGGAAGGTGCAAAAATAGTTGAGAACTTGGAATGCTTACTCCTAGACTACACCCCGTTGCCACCATCTCTTCTGCTTCACAGGTCCCTGAGGTTCAGCACATACATTCACGGGGCATCTCTACAGCTTCATGCCCACTCTCTGCAACGGTACTTTAGGAGGCAAAAAAACATGACTTTGAAAACCATATACCTTGACCAGTATTGTTTTCGTTAGATGGGCTACCAAAGGTCACAGGGGTTTTAAATAAATCTTTCATGTCATCAGAGAAATTCTCCTATCATTAGTCATTTGCTGGGGCAAAAAAAAAAACAACGACATATTGCTTGAGGGGAGCTCTTCTGCTCTTTTACCCTATTTGTAATAACAATTCCTTCCAAAAGTTCAGAGAAATGAAAACTTAGCGGAGCTCCTGGCAGGTATGACACACAGGCCTTTTACAGGCTCTTCACTGCTTTTTAGTTTAAAATTATTTTAAATTGGCTCGTTGGGACCAAACTGATTTCTCCTCAAACTATGCCTCCAGTTCCACTGGAATGAGACCGCTGGCAAACAGGACAAAATACCTGCTGTGTCCACAGCCTTTCTGGAAGGCTTGAAGCTGACTTCACTGTTAGAAACCCCACCTCTCAAAGGCTTCCTCAGGTACTATATTTTGAATAGTGCAAAATCATTTGTGCCTGGAGGTTCTGCAGAGGAAACAGCTGGTGGAGGGGGTGCGTTAGGATGGAGATGGGGGCAGAAGGTCTGTGCACCTCCCCAAGCCTCCCTCCCTTTAATTGCTCCCAAGAGGGAGGGCGCTCCTAGGAAGAGGGCAGGGTATTTCTCACATCTTCATGGCTCCCCAAAAGTAGCCAGGGAAGGGAAGCTCACATGCAAAAACCAACAATAGATGGATTTAGCCTTTAATTGCCTATTAGGCCATGAAGGTAATGATACAACTGCTGGCATCTCTACCACCTTTACCATCTCTTGATGGTAAACTATATTGTATGCCAATGTGAATTGCTGCAGAAGAATTTCCTTAAGTTTTCCATAAAATAGGACATTACAGAACACTTTCCCTTTAAATACCCTAATTCTAGATGCGTCTGATGCCATTATTTTTTTTAATCTGCAGTTTATCTTTATATTATGGTTACAGAACCCTTCCCAAGCCCTGACATTCTTTGTACTGGGACATATGCACCAATAATGGGTGCAGGATGAGCTCCGTACGGATATGAATCTGTTATGAATCCGCAAAGGCAGATTTTCTTATTAAACAACAGCTTTATTTGATGACCTAGAGGGTACAGGAGCATGCAACTAATTTCCCTACCAACCACACCTTCTAAAAAACAGGAAAAAGGCAATGGCTCTCCTCCCAGAGATTTCACTAAAAGCCAGGAAAGTATGATAAGTCCAAGTAATTGTATCAGAAGGAAACTAAGCTACTTCTACAATGTCAGCAATGACTTAAAAAATGAGCAAACTTGACTTAATAATAAACTAACAGCAGAAGAAATAATGAGAATAATAATGATGAAAGGCTGAGAGACTTGGGTTTTTTCAGTCTGGAGAAGAGAAGGCTGAGGGGGGATCTGATCAACACCTATAAATACTTAAAGGGTGGGTGTCAGAAGGATGGGACCAGGCTTTTTTCAGTGGTGCCCAATGAGAGGACAAGAGGAAATAGGCACAAACTTGAACATAAGAAGTTCCATCTAAACCTGAGGAGGAGCTTCTGTACTTTGAAGGTGGCAGAGCCCTGGAAGAGGCTGCCCAGAGAGGTGGTGGGGTCTCCATCTCTGGAGATGTTCAAAACCCACCTGGACACGGTCCTGTGCAGTCTGCTCTGAGTGAAACTGCTTTGGCAGGGGGGTTGGACTAGATGATCTCCAGAGGTCCTTCCAACCCCATAGCATTCTGTGATTCTTCGATGCTACACCTGAGCAAAGCTGGTCACAAAGAGCATCCCAGAAATGTTAGTGGAAAATGTGTATGCACACAGCTCAGGAGCTACACAAAAAGTATGAGACCTCCTAGCGTGGAAAAAAATATATAACAAATGACTTATTTTTTGTTACTTCAAGAGAACAAAATAAAGTCTTGAAAAACCTACTAAATACACCAAAGCAATATACAAAATGCGAGATTCCAATGAGCATTTATGCTGCCCTTAGATATTGCACAGAAGAAACCAAGGCTACTGAAAGTGATGACTGATGCCTGCACCCCTGGAAACACCAACTTATTAACAAGTAGAAGTAATAAGTAAGAGTTAAAAGAAGTCAAATCCTGAACGAGTCTTCTAAGTTTTTCTTAAAGTGCAAAAACTTAACTCTCATATAAATAATCAAATAGAAAGTTGACATTCTTTTTTAAATATAAGCTTTTAAAGACATGGCTTTAATGCAGTTTCATTATTTATACTGCCAGTAACTAATTATGATGTACAAGTCTCTGTAAACATAATTCCCCTCATCAGTAATAATGGGAACGATTAAGGAGAATTTCTGATTTAGATGTTCTGTTTGTTTGTTTCTATTTCCAAACCATTTGAAATGGACCCTTTTTGGAAGCACAGGGCACCTGAACAAATCCTCCCCATTTTGAGGTGACTCTATAGAAAGTAAGTTACTTTCTACAGTTTTTTGGGTTATTATCTACCGCCATCCCATCTAGGATTAAGATATCTTGTGACAAGGGACTAGGAAATTTCTACACTGAACAAGAGGTAACACATTTAGATAAATAGTTGGTAAAGCCAAACTACATTACTGTCTGTAGTGAAAAGCTCTATCCCATGACAATATGATCTCTGTCTAGAGAGAGAAGAAGTGACTTGAGATCCATCAGGGCAGTAAAAAGAAACTTCACCTGTTGATTCCTCAAGCAAACTATCTCAAAATGATGGCAAGACATTTCAAGCAAAGGACCTTAGCCTGAAAAATCTGCTTCTGTATTTCATTGGAACCAAACGTGTCTGCCTTTGGGATGCAGGGCAGGTACGTTTGTTCTGGCAGCCTTTTAATCGAATCTCTTCTCTGGCAGGGAGGCAGTTCTCCTGTGTGACAGTAATGGAGTTTTATGGAAAATAATAAGGTGATCAGCTGCCCCGCAGAGTTATTATTTTGTTTCATTCAAAAAAATAAGACATTAAGACTACACTGATGGGTTGATGTATGCAATGACACGTGGTGCCTGTTTAAGAGTCCAATGATGTTAATGGTAAAACTCCTGTTGCCTTCACTTACAAATCAACCAGCAAGTTTAAAAGTAAGGCAAAACAAAAACTTGGAAAGGAAAAACAAACTAGTGCTGGGCAAATACCAGAACAGTAATCATTTTCGAAACACCTAGATTGTTAAAATAATTTCTTTTGGCTCCCTTCTAGTCTCATTGTGTTTCCTGGGTTTCAGTATTCTAACAAACTTGTTTAAGGTAAGATTAATCACTGAAGCAGGGAATTTAAAATTAATATCCCAGAATATGAATAGAATATCATCAGGACATTAATTTTAAAATTATAATCATGTTTACACAAAAATAATTATTAACTTTTTTCACTTCTCTACCTCCTGATAATAATCTCATCCTAATAATGAACTCTGTCAGATCAATAAAAGTTCTTTGTTTGACTTCACCTAACCAGAGAATAAAACAAACTACATGATCCAAGTAAAGCTGCTTGAGTTTCAAATATCAGTCCACAAAACCGCTCGACATTTCTGTTTTGTCCTTCACTAAAATTCCCTGGGAAAGGACTGCAGAGCAATGAATACTAATGAGAAAACACACAGGGCAGAAATTAAAGATGCTGCAGTTAGACATACATATCCTCATCTTCTCTGTTTGCACACAAGGAAATACCCAAGTCAGTATCAAATGTCGTAACAGCTTTGAGACAAAGCCCTGTGTTGAAATCCCAAATAGACACACGGCTTGTCACTGGATATCAGGACAGACATCAAAAGTGTGACCAGCAAGTCATGGGAGGTGATTCTCCCCCTCCACTCTGTGCTCGTTAGACCCCACCTGGAGTCCTGTGTCCAGCTCTGGAGTCCTCAACATAAAAAGGACACGGACCTGTTGGGACAGCAGAGGGTCACCAAGATGATTAGAGGGATGGAGCACCTCTCCTATGAAGACAAGCTGAGAGAGCTGGGACTGTTCAGCCTGGAGAAGAGAAGGCTCTGGGGAGACCTTATTATGGCCTTCCAGGATCTGAAGGGAGCTCCAGGAGAGCTGGGCAGGGACTCTTTGTCAGGAAGTCTAGTGACAGGACAAGGGGGAATGGTTTAAAATTGGAAGAGGGGAGATTTAGATTAGATATTAGGAAGAAATTCTTTCCTGTGAGGGTGGTGAGGCACTGGAACAGGTTGCCCAGGGAAGCTGTGGCTGCCCCATCCCTGGAGGTGTTCAAGGCCAGGCTGGATGGGGCTTTGAGCAACCTGGTCTGGTGGGAGGTGTCCCTGCCCATGGCAGGGGGGTTGGAACTTGAAGATTTTTAAGGTCCCTTCCAACTCTAACCATTCTGTGATTCTATAATTCTGTGATTTTCAGTAAACCTGGCAATTACAATTTTTAAATAATATTTCAAAAAAACTTCCTTTCATGCACACAAAACTGTTTATGATGAAAAAGCTGGAAGTATGAGAAGAATCCAGCTGGCTTCACAAATATTTTTAGAAAGATAAAAACTGTGGGTTTTACCAAATGGAGCAGGAGCTAAAACCAAATAACTCTATTAACCACAAGCAAAATATCACAGTTGCAGGCAGGTCAAGTTGAAAAGAATATAGTTTTCTAGGAGGATACAGACTGGATGGAAAACAGGACGCATCACATTGGGTAACCATCAGCCCAAAGCCAACCCCCCGTCAAACGTTTTGCCTCTTCCTTTGCAAATGTAAGTGGTGGCAAACATTTGGGACTCATGAGTGTCACCTTAACTTATTCTCTGGAACTTTCATACAGTCTTCAGCACCAGCAAAAACTCTGCTTTTGATACTGAAATAGTTCACTCTGTGCAGCAAGACGTGCAACACAAATATCAAGTTTCTTACATTCCTTGTGGCAATGACAGTTGGAGCGGTGGAGTATTTTTTTTCTCCCTCCTCATTAGGCTTTTGACTCCAGTCCTGCCATCGATCAGCTCACCAAACTCCAAGTGACTTCAATGGGAAGTTCATATCCAGCTTACTGGAAAAGTGGGATTTATTAACACACTGCCGGAGCTCGCAGGCTGCTGCTGCTGCCTTATTGATCGGATCTTGGGAAATGGCATCTCTACCCAGGGAGATTATGGATATAATCCAGTACAGGGCAACAAACCAACTGATATTTTTACACATTTCATATTGCTTGTTATTTTCCTGGTGCTGCGTGTGAGGAAGCAGAGGTATTAACAATGCAGGAGGGAACTAATCTCTAAAAAGTGAATAAAAAATGAACTTACAAAAACGAAGTGGCATTTACCCTAGGCAAGAAAAGGTTTTGTCTACATCTTATCAACGGTGTTTTTCAAGGTGTGAAGTCCTCATAATAGAATCATAGAATCATAGAATAGTTAGAGTTGGAGGGGACCTTAAAGATCATCAAGTTCCAACCCTCCTGCNCTTGAGTTTGGAGGGGTTTTTTCTCACTTAGCTTTAACCTTTTCAGCCAATCCAGACTTTTTAATTTTTTTTTTTTCTGACAAAAAATCCCAACTGACACTGGCCTGGAATCTAGCTAACTGCTCTAGGACTGAGAAATCACGTTTGCTTTCCCATTTGATACGCCCGGGCTCGTAGCTTCAGGTGGACTTTAATCAAATCCACATTGCCCTTTGCTTGATCCGAACAATCAGCTCAGAAAATTTCTCATTAGGGCTTTTGTAAGAAGAAATAATAGCCTGTCTTCTTGCAAGCAAACACGATTTGAATGAACAAAATTAATGGCCGTTTCTCTTAATTTCTTTTTTTTTTTCCTCCTCCTGATGTGAGAGGTTATATATGAGGTGTAATTACCACAACGTCAAAGTCGTTATTGAAAGAGTTAATCCACTAGGAAAAATTCCCACCAGTAACAGAAAAAAAAGGAATAGAAAATAATCTATGGTATGCAGATGAACTGTTTACTTGGTAGCTCTTCTGTGATCAAAATGAAACTCAGCTGAAGTGCCGAAACAATAAAAGTAAATTGTTACTTGGGGTTTGCAAACCTCAATTAAATAAATATTATGCGGTAAACAACATTCTGGATTTTAATTAGGATAAAACAACTGAAAAAGGAGTTACCAACCATTCGTGTTATCTCAGAGTAGCCTTCAAATGCTTCTTATAGGCGCTGTAAACAACAAAGAGGTTTTGCTTTAAAAAAAAAAAAACCACTCAAAAGAAAACTCCAGTTCTACTTTCATCAGCATCAAAAAGTCATCTTAATATACATTTCCCCTCCTGAAAAGTTTCTATAAAACTTTAAATTAGATAAATATGGGTATTGATGGCGGCTTTCTAGTCCCAGCTTTTCAATTACTTTTACGAAAACCAAGCATTTTGAAAATAAGGCGATCAATTTGTTGCACTTGCTCTATCAAGACGAAATAGCCACCTAATTCTCCAGCCAAACAAAAACGAAAGCTAACTGGGGGGTAACTAATTTTAAATGGCAGGGAGCAGGACAGAAAATCATGCCTTGTTTTGCATTTTTTGGCATAAGTGTAATGCAACACAACACAGTATTTTCACTATCCCTTAGCTTTTTTTTTGTAACGCTGCACACTTTGGGACAGAGCTGAACTCCTTGCCGAGTTACCAGATTTGAGTTTGTCTTCTGCAATGGAACTAAGGCAGATTTTTACAGAAACTGAAGGCACGATCCATGCCCTCATCCCTCCCCAGTTTGTCCCAGCTCTGCAGCTGGGCTCCCCACAGCAAACCGCTGCTGAATTTTTACATCCCAGAAGCGCAAATGGTAACAAGCGTGAGAGTAAGGCAAGGTCTTGCTACTTCTTCAAGTGGTGGAGTCAACACATCCCATGACGTGTCCTTCAGGTGATCAAACTCCCAGCACGGGAGCAGCAGGAATGGTGGCACATCCATCAGCTGTGTGTCCATGGGGGCAGGCCAGCTGAGCACCACTTGACTGACTTAAGGCACAAAGTGCTGCATTACCCATGGATGCCACCAGATCTGTGCTTCCCCTAGTCCCCACGGATATTTTTAAAGAGTCTGTCTGGGAATGGCTGAAGGAAAAAAAAATATCACCAGTGTGTAACAAAATGGTGGACCCTTGTCACCTCGAGGAACGTGCCATCTAGGAGCTTTCAGAATAAAGGTCATGGTTTGCTCCTGCTCTTGATGTGGCTCCACAAGGTGAAGACCCAGACATCTCTGGGTGCTTCAGTTCCTGAGCACGGCTGAAGCATCAAAGGGAAGGGAGGTGATTCTCCCTCTCTAATCTCCTCTGGTGACATCCCACCTGGAGTACTACATCCAGCTTTGGGACACACAACATAAGAAGGACATGGACCTGCTGGAATGGGTCCAGCAGAGGGTCATAATGATGATCAGAGGCCTGAAGTACCTCTCCTATGAGGACAGGCTGAGAGAGCTGGGGTTGCTCAGCATGGAGAAGCCTCCAGGGAGACCTTATAGCCCCTTCCAGCACCTAAAGGGGGCCTACAGGAGAGATGGAGAGGGACTCTTTATCACGGATTGCAGCAATAGGATGAGAAGAAACAGTTTTAAACTGAAAGAAAGGAGATTTACATTAGATATTAGGGACAAATTCTTTCCTGTGAGAGTGGTGAGGCACTGGAACAAGTTGTCCAGAGAAGCTGTGGATGCCCTGTCCCTGGAGGGGTCCAGGGCCAGGCTGGATGGGGCTTGGAGCAACCTGGTCTGGTGGGAGGTGTCCTTGCCCATGAGAGGGGGGTTGGAACTTGATGATCTTTGAAATCCTTTCCAACCTAAACCATTCTATGATTCTATGAAAACCTCCAAGAGCTTCTGCTTCATCTGGGAGCTCTGGCCATCGGATATGGGATACAAACCTCTCCCTTATCGCCATCAGCCTGAAGAACATCACCTTGGCAAAAAACTGTATTTGTGTACATGAAGTGTCAATTAACATCAATTAAGCTGTCTTAAATGTGCTGAAATTCTAGCCTTCTTATAAATATTGTTCTGTTATTGAGTAACAAGACAGCACATTCTCAGTGGAGACAAAATCATTTGCCTAAAAAATGAAAAGTTAAGCTAGTGAAGAAATAGCAATGACATTTCTAGGGGCTGACATTTCTGTACAACATAGTGAGCTATTAATTTGCTAATTACTCACGTAATACTGTGTCAGTGAATAGCTGAAGCAACAATTTAAATTAAACCTGAAGATTAAAAAAAGTTGGCCTAAAGGCTTGGATTTTTCCCTTCGCTTTGCACTACAATCTCTGAAATAAATTAAAAGGCTTCATTTTCGTGTGGCTGATTCAGAAGGAGAGGTGAGAACTTCGATGGTCAGACCCTGCACTCCCTTGGAGCCACAGTCACATACGCCATAGTCTCCTGTTTGCCTGAAAATTGGTATATTTTGACTAACTTTTATATTCTCAAGAATTCTGCCTGTGTCCAGAAATCGGAGGGTCTGCCATTTCTCTCCCTCTGCTGTTAAACACCTGCATCCCCATCTGGAGCAAGGGAATTGCTGGCGTGCTCACAAACCTCCTTTAGGAACCGCTTTATATCGCATGTGTAGGTGTCAATACCTCCTGCTGCTGCTTCTTTAGGTGATGATTCCCTAAATCAGCTTTTAATTTGACTTCATTAAGGAGCCAATGCCTTTTGACATGTCATTACAGTAGACCAGGTAATTTTTACCAACCTGGCATCCTGGCAGGGAGAGTGTCCTGGTTTCCAGTAGGGATAAGTTGGGTAGGAAAAAAAAATTATTTTTTTTTTAATTGGAATCTGGAAGTGAGGGATTTTATATTTTTTTTTCCCAAGAAAATGACAAAATGGTCTGTAAACAGCAAGCCAAAAGATCAAGTTAGACTTCCAGCATGACCTCCAGCCGTTCCTTGGCCAGGACTGACATTCTGTCTCTGATGTCCACCCTACATTCAAGCCTCAGCTGACACCAGCCCTCTTGGCTTTCCTTTCATTTCTTACCTCTTCCCTGCTCCCTTTAACCTCCCAGTCTCCTTGCAAGCATTTTTTCCCTGCTTAGAGAAAGACAGGCCCCTAAAATAGGGTTCTATTTTAGAGATCCCAGCAGAGACAAAGACCTTGGCCACCCCCAAGACCTCAGCAGTTTTATTCCATGTTACGCAGAGGACAACAGCTGAAGGCCAAAAGGCACAACTTCCACCACCCTTATCCACATATGACCTTCATTTCTATATGACCAACAGCTTCCAGGTTCACAGAAGAAAGACTGGCAGCTCTGCAATGTGGAACGTCAAGCTAAATCCAACCTAATTCATTTAAAAGAAAATCCATCTTTTAATGCTTCAGTTGGTTGATTTTTTTTATCAGCATAATACAAAGCCCATAGCGTTGCCAAGTTCCCAAGTGACATTGGGGCTACTTCTTTCTCTCCTTGCTCCTGGTTTCTCAATATTAGTTTGGATAACATGTGAGGAAAAAAAAAAAAAAAAGAAATGAAGAAAACAGCAAGGGGAAATCAGCTCCAAGTTACCTGGCGGCACACTGCATTGCACACCCTCTGGAAATCAACTCTTAAGTTCTCCAATGGTACTGAGCATTAGAAGAAAATCCATGTTTGGATGATTTAGAGCTCTCTGATTACTATTTTGTCATTTCTGTCTGTCTCTTGAGGAATGCTGTTTCCTGTGTAAATTATTTGTTTCCACCATCAATCATCTCCCGTGCCTCAGGGAGCCCCACACGAGCACTCAGCCAGCCCCAGGCACCTCGGAGCGCAGGTATCCCTGTGCTGACACGCAGGCACTAAGCAATCATTCCTCTCTGATTGCTTTAAGGGCCTCCTTAGCTATATTCCTTAGTGGGAAGCTGATCAAAATGTATATAGAGTCACCTATATGTGCTTGTATACACTATTTCCATCACGTCCACACATCATGAAAGCTTAAGAAACTTCCTCGTGCTCATCCCCCAGCCTTTCACCTACGTTTTCTTTCTGTAGATACACGTTTGGGGTACCCTGGAGAATAGGATGCATATGGCTAAAACCTCCTCTGTTCAAGCAATATTCAGGTCATCTAGGATGCCTCCAGTGCTCCTCAGCGCTGGCAGCCCAGAAAGCCAACTGTATCCTGGGTTGCATCAAAAGAAGTGTGANAGGCCAGGCTGGATGGGGCTTGGAGCAACCTGGTCTGGTGGGAGGTGTCCCTGCCCAGGGCAGGGAGGTTGGAACTTGATGATCTTTACGGTCCCTTCCAACTCTAACCATTCTAAGATTCTATGAAAATCATAATCTAAACACGATTCTTTCCTAAGGTATCAGAAAGCTGAGACAGAGCAAGCTGCTATTAGCTGGCTAATGTCTTTCCCCAGATTTCTTTGTTGCAGCCAAGCAGAAGCTCCTAAAAAGATGTGTCAGCCAAAAAAAAAAGCCCGTTCAGAGTCCTGGAAGGCTGAGAGTAACAGCCTCTGCAGAGCAGGATGCACAAACCTCATTGATGGAGATGGAAAGGAAAGTAGGCAAGTTTTGCATCAGCTGTGTTATAAAACAGACTGGTAGATAAAACAACACATTTACAAAATCTAACCTATGAAAAATTCATGTTTAAGACAAGCCCCATGACCTCATTATGTGAAATGGGAAGGTTGGGTGCCCATGGGTATGGAGAACCAGGAAAAAGATGAGAGTATGAACTTGGGAGAGCGCCAGCACAAATTTACAGGAAATCACTGAAAGCTCACAGGGCTGCACTTAAAAATTGACTTTCCCCTTCAGTCTCTCAGTAGATCTTGCCGTGACATCTTATTGCTGCTAAACGAACAAAGAAGCCCTGAATATATGGTTGAATCCCACACAATAGCAAACATTAATTCATTGAGATTTGAATAGAGTACCGAGAGCGTAACAGTTGTACGAGTGGGATTTGGGGAGCATTCACTCAAATTTGACATCTCTGAAATTCTCAGTTCTCTTTCAGCTCCCCGGTGCGGTGAGAGCTGTGATTTTAGCAACACACAGTGCCTGATGGACTGGTTCCTGCGGCAGGTTAAGGTGGGGATCACGGTGGCTTTGTTTTCCTTGTCACTGCTAGAAGTATCCGTGCTCTCGGTGCACAATGAGAGGATGCAGGTGAGCTTTTACTTTTGAAAGTCTCCAGGCATGTATATTTTTGCTCATTTTTTTCTGATAGGTCAGTACCATTCAGATCACTTATCAATGATGCTTCCCTGTCTATGCATCATTTTTAGACCCTGGCATCGGTTTTCCCCAGTTCAACAGTCAGCTCCTAATAAAAGCAGATGACACGTATGAGAAGTAAAGAAAAATAGCTGTAATAATAGCACTCCAGTCCTACTTACTTGTCTCTTAACCTCTTTCTTTCAAAGGCTCCCACGCTGCAGAGCTCAGAAGAAAGTTACCCATTGAATTATCTCCCGGAAACCTGTCGGCATCTATGGCTGCAGCCTCTGGGGCAACAACAACAGATAACTCTTCTCAGATCCCTGCCCCTCTTCCATCTCAAAGTATGGGGCTAGGAATATAAAACCTGTTGCAGACACTGAATATTTAGTTTTAAAATTAAGCTCACAGACAGGTATCAGCTTGCCCCCCCTCCCAGGACCACGGCGCTCGCCCCCTGCCCCCCTGCTCCTCACAGGCATTGTTCGGGGGAAGCAGTTCTACAAAATTCTCACTGATCATGAAAGGCAAATAAACCAAATCCCAGAAGCAAAGGCAAAAGCATCAATAGAGTTTTCTCCAGCAGCCCACTGCTATTTATACAGGTGACTGTGAACGTTCACACATCAAAAAAAAAAGTGGTATTTTGGCATATCTTCCAGGAGCAATTGTCTCCCTCATGGATAGCAGGGTAAATATGCTGTCCCTGGCGAGGCAAAGATGCTTGAATCATTACAGCAACAGTCTGTAATGAAAAGGATGCAGATTCAGTTCCCTGTCAGATTTCCTCACACAAGACTTTTTTAGAAATCTCCCAGGCACCTCTGGATTCCAGCACAAGGATCTAGGTGGCTTTTAATGCCACAATTAAAATCGTGGTGCTCTTCTTAACTTCACAGAGGAATTATCAAGATTGATACATTAAAGAACGAGGGGTTCATTAGGGAGCTGGCAGCACACAGCTTTGGTATCCAAAGTGGATGAAAGCTAGGACTGGGTGAACAAAGCCCACGACCTAAATCTGAACTATTTTTCACTAATGATGGAATCAAGAGGACAGAGGAATGGCTGTGGTCTGCTCCCTTCCTATGACACAACAGCTGTGTTATGGCTAAGTTATACCTCTGTGCCCCAAATCCCCTCTGAGAGGGGAAACTTCTCAAGGGAGGATGGTTGGGTCTCTCTCTGCATGGCACGATGGCAGAACTTCCCTCATTCTTCCTGTCTTCACAGCAGAGGTGGGACAAAAAGATTCATCCAGTGTTTTTCACGGACAGGCAAGACAATTTCACATCTCTGTTTTTTAAAAAGCACAAGGTGTGCTGATCTTGCAGCCCAGGCATTTACAATCTGTGCTACCTCATTTCTAAGATTAAGCAGTTAAATAGTCTTGGCCTGGATCTTCTTAATCACACTAACACCAATTTTATAATGATCTGGGCTGAAAGGTTTAGTATTAAGGACAATCTCCCTCTTCCTTCATTACCAGCCAATGCTGAGCCAGTTCTCTTAATAGGAAAATCATCGTGGGCTTCAGAAAGAAGAAGGTCAAGGTCAAACTGCTGTTGACGTGGAAACGCTCAGAAATGCTTACTAAGAAAGTGTCCCGAGCACTGAAGTTCTCTGCATTACATTCATGTCTTAATGAAGACACTGCCACCAGTCAAAATTTACAGCTTGTCTTCCTGTTGAATGTTAGTGCGGGGAATAAATAAGAATTAAGATCGATTCAGATGCATTTTGGCACTCAAAAAGCAAGTGTACTGCATGTCCTTGCCCGTGCTCCCCCGTGTATCTGATAGGAATAGCTGCAAGGACCGGAGAAGCAGTAACTTTGGGAAAGTACTGTAACTGCTACAGCAGCATCACATTAAGTAGACCATTTCCAATGAATCCCAAATGCTCGTGTTCATTAGCTTTCTGTGAAGGCAGAATACCATGTAAAATGTACATTGCACAGCATGACTTGTACCAGTGCCCTGAACGGTGAAAGAAGTCAAATCACATCCTCAGAATAAACAGGCAAAAAGAAAAAAAATCATTATCTGAGCAAGAGAAACGTTGTTCTGTAGAACTGGAATCAAACAGAACTGGGAAGACTATGATTTCTATACACAAGAGCATGAAGTACATGTACTTTAAAATCAGCTACTGTCTGCTTTATAGACCTTTAAAATAGAAAACAACAGATTTTGCTATTACTTTAGATAAACAGCACATGATGAGTCTGGGGACTTTGTGCAGCGTGGAATAGGATATTAAACAGCAAATGTGTCAGTTACATTATTAAATCACAGTCCCAATTTTAATATATTAGGTCAGAGTTTTTTAACCACATAGTCAGTACCTTACATAAACAATGTTCTCTCTAAGTAAGGGACTACGGGAGCTGAGACTGAAAGAAGCAGAAATAATCTCTAAGGTTTTGCTTTGATGCAGGAACCTGGGAGCCGTTCCCAGTTCTGGGGATGGATATGGCAGGATGAGGCCAAGATGCAGCCACCCCTCTCCACCTCCATGTGTCCCTCTGTGTTGCAGCTAAAGAAACTCTCCCCACGTGGCCCAGAAGGACCTCCTGCTTGGCCACCTGCTGAGAATTATAGAATCATAGAATCGTTAGAATTGAGTTCCAGCCCCCCTGCCATGGGCAGGGACACCTCTCACCACATCAGGTTGCTCAAAGCCCCATCCAGCCTGGCCTTGAACACCTCCAGGGATGGGGCAGCCACAGCTTCCCTGGGCAACCTGTTCCAGTGCCTCACCACCCTCACAGAAAGGAATTTCTTCCTAATATCTAATCTAAATCTCCCCTCTTCCAATTTAAAACCGTTACCCCTTGTCCTGTCACTCCACTTCCTGACAAAGAGTCCCTCTCCAGCCCTCCTGGAGCTCCCTTTGGATCCTGGAAGGCTGCTCTAAGGTCTCCCCGGAGACTTCTCTTCTTCGGGCTGAACAGCCCCAGCTCTCTCAGCCTGTTCTCATAGGAGGAAACTTCATAGGAAACTTTGTTCTTTGGAAAATGTGAGGTATTTCTGCTTTTTACACAGACAAATCAATGTGTCAGACATCAAGGGCTTCACAAACAACACTTTGAACCAGCAAAGAGATTGAGTTCACTAAACAGGATATGACAAATGTCATCGTTGACTGGAAAAATTACTGGTTCTCCTCGTATCTTTATAAAAAGTGCCATCTATCCCATAGCTAGGAGAAGTATTTTTCACCATGTAGGTGAGTCAAACCAAAATAAAGAGCAAATTTAACCTGGAATATTCACTTGTTTTTACCACCACAATCACTGTATAAATTTTGCACGTGGTGAGCATCAGGATGCTCTTGACTACTGTGTGCTTATTGCTAGTTCTTTTTGTTCATTTATATAAAAATAATAATAAAAAAAGAACAAAAATATTATCGAACTCACCAGGGAGTTATGAACTGTCACCGTTATTGATAACAACAGGAAATGAGATCTGCGCCCGTTCCCCTTGCTCAGCACCGACGTGGCAAAATCATAAAGCACCTGGGAAATGTTTCTGTGTTTCTACCTGCAAGGCGAGGGAGCAGTTCCAGCGCCGTGCCACCCCAGTCTGACACCTCTGCGGCTCCCGAGATCTCACTGAGTCATAGCAGAGTGGTGAACCAGATCCCTGCGGCACCTCCTGTGTCTTTGTTTTCCAGGTCACCAAAGAACTTTGTCTGCAGCAGCTCAGCGATACGTTTTTGCATGACTCTTGACTTCAAGCCCAGAAAGCCAACCGTATCCTGGGTTGCATCAAAAGAAGTGTGAGCAGCAGGGCCAGGGAGGGGATTCTCCCCCTCTACTCTGAGCTTGTAAGACCCCACCTGGAGTCCTGTGTCCAGTTCTGGAGTCCTCAACATAGAAAGGACATCCAACTGTTGGAACAGGTCCAGCGCAGGGTCACCAAGATGATCAAAGGGATGGAGCCCCTCTCCTATGAGGACAGGCTGAGAGAGATGGGGCTGTTCAGCCTGGACAAGAGAAGGCTTCAAGGAGACCCGATAACAGCCTTCCAGGATCTGAAGGGAGCTCCAGGAGAGCTGGGGAGGGACTCTTGGTCAGGAAGTCCAGTGACAGGACGAGGGGTAATGGTTTTAAATTGGAAGAGGGGAGATTTAGATTGGATATTAGGAAGAAGTTATTTCCTGTGAGGGTGGTGAGGCACTGGAACAGGTTGCCCAGGGAAGTTGTTGATGCCCCATCCCTGGAAGTGTTTAAGGCCAGGCTGGATGGGGCTTGGAGCAACCTGGTCTGGTGGGAGGTGTCCCTGCCCATGGCAGGGGGGTTGGAACTCAATGATCTTTAAGGTCCCTTCCAACTCTGACCATTCTATGATTCTATGAATAAAACCCTTCAGCCTCTGCCGAGCTGTGGTCCCGATGTATCACTATATAGTAAAGAAGATGTAAGCCATCTACTCAATCAATTCTGAGGCCACAGCCAGGATGCTACGTTGGATGGACCATGGCCAAGGACAAATGCTTCATAAGAAGGCAGACTTTGGAAAAGCACATTTAAAGTTGATTTTAGATTAGAATCCATGCTTTTATTGTGGAAATCTGTGGCAAACTTATCTACAAAGATATTTTTTGTTGGTATTTTTGAGGGAATTATGAATCTTTCCTAGCAGAAGTCCAGAAGTGGAAATTTTTGTGGAGGGGAGATCATAGAAATATAGAATGGTTAAAGTTGGGAGGGACCTTAAAGATCATAAAATTTCAGCCCCTGACACGGGCCAGCCCCATCCAGCCTGGTCTTGAACACTTCCAGGGATGGGGCATCTAGAACTTCTCTGTGCAACCTGTTCCAGTGTCTTACCACCTTCACAGGAAAGAATTTCTTTCTATTATTTAATCTGTATCTCCCCTCTTTCCGTTTCAAACCCTTTCTCCTTGTGCTATCATTCCACTCCCTGATAAAGATTCCCTCCCCATCTCTCCTGTAGGTGATGTGAGGTGGTGCTTAGTACCATCAAGATGCAAACCAGCCACGGGAAGAGGAGGCTTTGCTTTCCGACAGAGCTGTAATTGTTCCTATCACAGTCTTGACTGTGAAAATTCCCATTTATCCTAAATCCTGCCAGATGACTCCAGCCTTCAGCTTCCATTCAACAAGGTCCTTCATGGACCTCTCAAACTGATCTCAAGCCCTGGGATACCTGTATATGGATGATATAGTGTCAGGTGTGTGCAGGTGCAGCCATTTACTCCAGAGGCATCAATTCTGCACGGCAGGAAAGCAAGCACTTTGCTTTAAGTAACACTAAAAAAAAAACCAAAATCAAGCTCGGAAAGCTGTGCTGTCAGACAGCTCTACAAACACAGCTTTTACCCTCCGTGTAAGTACAGAAACTCCTGCAGCTGAAGAAAGGGATCAAGAAATATGGATAAAATGGAACAAGCACTAGAGCTTGAAGATGTTCTCAAGTGCCATCTGGTTCTCGAGCACAGCCACTCCGGCGGGTGCGCAGGTACTGCATCGGGCTGTTTCCAATTAGCAGGGTCCTCACATCACAATTACCAGCGTCACCTTCAACTAATTGCTGAAAATGGTATAATGTGGACTAAGTGCAAGCAGTCTCACACCTCTTATGAACCATTAGGTGCCCTCCTGCCAATTAGGGTGGATTTAGGGAATGGAAGGGGAAAGCCATGGGTGCTGGCTCTGCGTGTTCTCCTGCAGCCCCCCGACAGCCTCTGCCTCACACCAGCAGGTCCTGTGCCCGAGCTGCTGCGTCCTCTGACAACTTCAGCAGCACGAGGCTCTTGGAGGATGATGTGCTGTCTGTCGTTCTACAAACTGTTTGGCCATGTCATCAGTACAAAAGAAAAGCAGTGGCATTGCTTCTACCTGTACTTCAGCCTTTTCAAACTATATATTGCCTGTTTGGTTTTTTGTGGCTTGGTTTTGTTGTGGATTTTTTTTTTTCAAATCCAAGTCCCCTCGATGAGCCCTCAGTTTTTCACTTCCCATCAAACCCACAATGCGCAGAGCGACTCATGCATAAAAGATTGGAAGCCAACTCCAGCGATGCTCGTGTAGGTATACTTGATGAATGAGGCTAGAGATTTCCAATTTGTAAAGTTATTATTCCATAAGCACCGGTTGCCATGTAGCAACTGTAAAATTCAGAAATATTTCTTCAGATGAGATCTGATGCTGATCTTCATCGCATTTCCATTTTGGCAGAGATTTTTAAGGGCCTGTCTGCTCCCAATCACAGCACCAGAGCTCCACCTACAACGAAGCAAATCCCTGCTCTCTTTGCAAAAGCACAACACGGGAATCTGACTTCCGCATTAATCCTTGAAAAAATGGATACAGTCTATGCAGTGTTAATAAGGCAATTATCACGCAAGTGGCACATTTTTTTCTGTGATTTCCTAATTAACATGACGATCAACTGCTTATTAATAAAGCAGTTCCCTATGCTTTGACTTGCAGCATATTGTAAACAAATTTATGACGCCGTTTCTTGCTCCGTCATTTACATCACACTGTTAATTCACACTTGTATTTGTTTTTCCTATTTGTTAGGGCATTTGAGAGAAAACTGTGCATCGTGATGGGGAAGAAAAGCAGTATTAGAAACGAATCCACAAAAACCAGATTGGTGGATTATTTGCTTATTAATTATGCAGCCAGGGAATTTTTTCACAGTACGTGAAACTACATGCCAGTGATCTGGACAAACTGCCTCCTCCTGCATCAGTATTTTATTTGCCTTTCTCCAACAGATGCTACTGACAGTTTACTAAATGGCGCAGTGCTTAATAAATTTAGTAGAGGAAAAGGAACATTTATATTCATACAAATCAGATCATGCATGAACCTATGTTAATCGCGGCATTTGGGGGAAAAAGGGCTTCGGTTCAGTAAATGAGTGGGAAAACAAGGATTCCTACTCTTTCTGATGTTAACACCAAGCAACTTCCAACACGGCACATCCTTCTGATTTGCTGTTTCCTGTAAATGCCATCCTGTGGCTAAATTTTCCAAAGCCAGCAATTTGAATATCCAGCCCTTTGAAATTACATCTCTTCGGTGGTGCAGCTGTCTGCGACTGAGCACAATCTGATTTTGATACACGCAGCGTTACACCAAGTGGTAGTTTTATATAGATATAAAAAAAAAACAAAAAAAAACAAAAACACCACCAGCACACCTTTGCACATTCCTTTCTGACTGACTGTTTAATGTGAGAAAACATTTCTGCCTGAACTTCTGATGAAGGTTGTACGAGCATTTTAAGGCTGGGGAAATTGTTTCCTGTAGTATATAACCTGCACCACCACGGGCTGACTAATGAGTCAGAGAGTGCTGAAACCCTCAGGTCCCATAAACATCCACTAATGAGATGAAACAAGATCTAAAGTGCTCAAATGTTGATAAGTACAGAATGTAGCTCACGATGTACTCTTCACAAATTAGCGAAGGGTTGCTATGGCTCCTTAATGAAATGTTATTATGTTTTAAAACTGAAACCNGAAACCAGACATCTGGGGGGGGAAGGGGGGTGGAGAGGGGGAGGTGGTTTGGGAGGAAATGGGAGCGAGTGTTTGAACACCGTTGTCTAGGCTTCCTTTCATCGGCCAGCTGAATTTGCTTACTTGTCCTGAATGAGGGGATCCATTTCTTCAGCTGGTGCAGTGCCTTGCAATAAAGCCGAGCAGTGTGTGCCGTCTTCCGCTCCCTGGGAAGTAGAAATCTCTGGTATGGGAGAGGAGGCTTCTGTAGGAAAGACTATACGAGCTGCTCTTTCCCGGCTGTAAAAGTCTCCTGTCCTCCCACAGTGACAAAGAGCATCCAAAGGATTCGATAAACACGAATGGGCCAATATATTCAGCACATTCGCAAAACGACTGGTCAGATTTTTAAAAAATTTCAGCACTAAAGCGTTGAGAACGGCTTGTCTCATGCTAAACTCGGGTGTGAGGATGCTTATTTTAAAGTTCTCTATACGAGACTGTATTAATTTCCTCCCTTAGCAACCTTGATACGTCGAGGTTGTGGAGATCATGTAGAGATACAGAGAGATAGAGATGAGATGTAGAGATCAATAGAGATAAATACATAGGTAAGTAGATAAATACGGATGTAGATAGATATACAGATAGATAAATAGATATAGAGAGATAGAGATAGATAGATAGATAGATAGATAGATAGATAGATAGATAGATAGATAGATAGATAGATACTGATGCATATATATACATACACACACACACATGCATGCACACATACATATATCTACAAAATCTGAGTGACAAAAAAGGATCGGTCCAACTCAAACTACAGCAAGCCCTAGGAATTGCTACCTGCTGGTGAACATCGACTTTTTAACCAGTGTCCAGCACATACACAGAGCTATTTTCCTCCTGAGTTACAGAGCGATCACCGTTCTACAAGCTTCTATAAGAACTAAAAACTCCAGCCCTGGCGTTGGAGGGGTCTCTGAAATCACTTGCCCGCAGAGCATGGGGTTAAACTAAACCAGGGAGATACGGAGCAGCACATTCCCTTGAAAAACATTTCTTTAAATGCATCTTTTTAAACTTTCTTTTCAGAGGATGAAGTGAGGGAGGCCCAGGCTGACAAAGATTAAACGAGCTGACATTCACTCCCCGGCGCTTTGGGACGCCGGAGCCTGCTGCCGGCGCTGCATATCAACACGGCATGTGGGCGGCCGGCGCAGCCCCCAAGGGTGCCTTTGAGAACCGATTCCATCTTTCCTAACAAACAAGCACACGAATATACATGCATTTTGAATGTGATCCGGCTTAAATCAAGCCCCAGTGGAATCCACTTAATTCTCCCGCTCGCCTCTGTGCCAGCACTCCATCTCCCTCAGGGGGCCGTGACTCAAGGCCCAGCGTTGTGATCACTTTGTGAGGGTCTCCCTATTTTCCCACCTAAGGATAAGTTCAGTATTTCACGTTACCTTCCTCTGGTGACTCTGGTAATAGCTCTCGAGGTGAAAATTTTAAAAACGGAGGAGAGAAAGGCATCAGTCCAGGTGCCCGACAGCTACTCACCAGGCTTGGCAGGCCTACAAATGGCAGGCCCGGGCCCCCGCGCCCCACTGATGGCCGTCAGCCCGAATTGCAGGATGGGGTTCGAATACCTTCCGATCAATCACCCTGGCTGCCGGATCAATTGAACCCATACATCAGAGCAGAGGCCTGACCCACTTCTTATTAGAGCCAGGGAAATATTTCTCCCGTTAATGACTGAACCCTCCCTTAACAAATGGCGGAGCTGGAAGGCAAGGCGAGCAGATGACTTTCTGTGGCCCACGTTGCCCTGGATGGTTTTTAGGGGACTCTGGGGGCATTTTCTGACCTTAAAAACCCCAGTATGACTTCACCACTTAAAAGTAAATGTGAAATTATAAGACATCATTTAGCCAGCTCAACAGGACTTGGCTCTCAAAGCCCGAGGAGGTATTTAAAAGATGGGTAGATGTGGTGCTGAGGGACACGTTTGAGTGCTAACTTGGTAGCATTGGGTTAACCAGCGGACTTGATGATCTTAAAGGTCTCTCCCAAACCTAAACGATTCTATGATTCTACGATCCACGATAACAGAACTTTTGCAGAATAACACAACACCATCACGATGGCACTGCATCTCACGAGACCTGAATGTACAGCTTCTTTGGGGAAAAGTTCTGCATGAAAACAAGCCCTTTGGCTATAGAGAGCGAGGGATAAATCTTGCCACTCAAACTAGTAATCTTGGTAAAAATAATAGATTGGATTAAAATCAGCTTTACTCTTTATTAATCACACTGTTTTCTTCCTCTGCTTACCCTGCTCAAATCCCATAGTGCTACTCGTGCATTTGCAACATTTTAAAAGGATAAAGAAAAGGAAAGAAAATTTGTGTGAGTGTGTACACGTGGTCTAATTATCTTCAAGTCATTCAGATACTGATCTCAACAAACTGGTACTGGAAAATCCAGGCTGATATTACAGTTCTGTAATCAATATTCCCAGAGTAATTACACTTCTATGAGCAAAAAAGCACCCCCCAACCTCCCTGAACATTAAAAGACTCACAGTGATTTCAAAATAAATGAATCAGATGATATATTATTTGATTTCTGTTTATTACTACCTACTCTTTCTGATTTTTAATATCAACATAGAGGTCTCAGGACAAGACTTCCAACCAATTTGGTCTTCTTCCATTTGGCAAACACTGTGTCTAATGGAGCTTGAAATTAAACCAGCTTTTTTGGTTACTTCCTACTTTGCAAAATCCCAGCAGTGATGAGAGGTTCTCCCGTTCACAGGCTGCAGCAGAGGATGCCCAAAAGAAAAAAGCACATTATTGCCACTCTCACACACAGATCGGAACTACTCTGTGAGATTCAAGTCCATTAACGAGGTTGGTAGGAGATACTCCTTTAAAAATGGCTAAAAAGTACACAGTATTTTGATTTTTGCTCAAAGTAGAAATGATTGTGATTTATCTATTTGTCTGCCTGTGCTGGGACAAATGCAAGTGATGAACGGTCACTATAAATGACAAAGCAGTGGATGTTGTTACCACCTCACTCGGAATCTGACAATATAGTCTCAGAAATCCCTGTCTCACTAGATTAGGAGCACACGTAACTTAATTAAAGGGGCTTCTTCAACTCTTATTGAGTGTTTCAGTCAGTCAAATAAATGCACTCACAGATCTGTTTAAGTGTGTCTTCTTAAGGGTACGTGATCTTTTCCTGCATCTCACAATCTGTTTGGACAATCTAATCTGCTCAGAGAGATGAGCAGTTACGCAAGCCGTGTTTTGAAATGTCTAAGACAATGTCCTTGTCCTTTTAGGAAATTATACATGTATTTAAGTTGAAATTAACTCATGCTAGAGCCTAATAGTTTATTCGTCATCCAGACTTTCAGTTTTCACCTCAAAAGTAACATTAATATCTGCATATAGGTAACCAGCTACTTTGATTTGCAGGCTGGCACTAAGAAAAGTATTTTGCTAGTTTTTACATTTGTTTAGTCCATGCCATCTGTTAATTCTGCACGAAAACTTCATTCCACTGCATCCTACCTTGTAAATGTCTCCCTCCTTTCCAGTATAACCCACGGTTTAGCGTTGCAAAGGGCTGGGCTTTGCCAAAGCCACCCCTCATGGAAAACATTCAGAGTCAGTGAATTGACCAGCTGTGCTCTTTCAAACCACACAAATCTGCTGTAGGGCAGTGACAGATTGACAGTGCTCAAGATTTATGCTCTATTTTCCAAACATTTCCTGGGACATCATGACCTTGTTGTGGATTTTCTTGGGGGAAAAACTTAGAATTATTAACTTCAGATGATATGTAAATATATAGATCAATGCCCCTCTCAGCAGACAATTGCCAGACTATTCAATGATTGCTTTTTCTTTGTGAAAAGATACCGTCAACTCTCTCCTTCCCTGAAAATCTCTGCACAAACGTCTCTGATGGCAGATCGTTAAATGCTGAGCTGTGGCATTTCCCTGAAGATATAATTATAAAGCTGTGGGAGGAAAAGAGACAACTCTTTAGACCACACTCTTCTTTCTTTTATGGCTGCGTAGTTCAGTGGCTAATGTGTATATTGAATTTAATTTAATCACTTCTGTTATTTCTACTAGTTAGATAGCGGGTCATTTCATTCAGACGTATTATTTAATTATTTATACGGGACCTTCTCCTGGCTCAACTCCATTACGATGGAGTTAAAAGTTTATCAGCTCGAAAATAGAGTGACTGTCTGAGGCCATGGCAAGGAAGCTGCAGTGCAAGAAGACTGAATCTCCACGCCAGTTTGCAGATGCCTCTGTATGAGCCAGATGCCTCAAACCCCCATCGCCACTGGAGATCCAGTGAGCGCAGGCAGAGGAATTTGCGGAGCGACGTGCCAGGGAAGCGGAGCCCAGCCACTCCCCAGGGTTCATTGGCTTTATCGATCATGTCTCCACTGGCACAGCAGATGAGACACGTCGGCTGCATGTAGATACTGACATTTAAGTTAGTCTTGTATTGAATCCCACCGAAAGAGCCTGGAGTTGAGTCATTACTTCAAAAGTTTTCAAAAGTTTTTTCGTTTGTTTTTTTTTTTTTTCTGGAAAAGAGTCTACTCTTTTCACTGAATCTTTCTGAACTTTTTTTCACCCTCAACATTAACCTGAATAGTGTTTGAATCAGAGAGGAGTGTTTGGGTAATATGATTCATCTATTCATTTTTGCCAGGGGCATCACAGTCAGGTTTTAGAAGCTCAAAAAGAAGACAGGGATGCTAATCCAGGGATGCTAATCCATCCCACTCACCTGTACCACACAATTAATGTAACACGGGATAACTAATCATGTTACTTATCCAGCATTCTGTGACAATTTTCCTACTCCTTCCCTACGTAATCCATGCTATTGCCTACTTTCACTCTACCGTTTCCACATACTCTCAAATCCACAAAGCATCACAGGAGCACTGCAGGTTGGACTCACACAAACCCCATCCTGGACACTTCTGGTTGAGCTACATGAAAGCCTTTTTTCACAGAATTACAGAATGATACAGGGTTGGAAGGGACCTCTGGAGATCATCTAGTCCAACCCTCCTGCCAAAGCAGGTCCACCCAGANACCAGAATGTCATTGATCTTCTTGGCCACAAGGGCACATTGCTGGTCATCCTGTTGTCCATCAGGACTCTCAGTTTATTTTTCAAGCAAACACGGAGCATTCAGCTCTCTTCATCACTGATTCCAGTACATGCAACTACCTGAAGGCAAGATTTCATTCAAAATTACCTCCTTTTTTGGTGCTTAGCTAGAAATTGGCTAAGCTCCATTCACAATGACTTTGTATCCATCAGCTTATTTTCGCTGTGTGAGAGGTTCAGTAATTATCTATACTCCCATCACACAGGCAATGACTTGATAAAATATACAAGCAAGCTTCCCCAGCAACGTGAACTTCGTATATCAAGTTTCTGCCCACAGATGAGGGAGTTGGGCAAGAATATTATTATGAGGCCATCCTATTTTCATTCCCAAATGTGGTTATTACTGAAATCAATCCAGTTACATCCATAACAAGAAGAAAATTTAGAGTGCTGTGTTTTGGGTTCCAAAGGCTGAGATGTTTCCTGGCCATTTAGCTGACTGGGCATGTGGTTAGTTTCTGTGATCTTTAGGTACTGTAAGAAGTACTATTTTTACAGCAGCAAGCTGCAACTATCTTCTTTCAAAAACCTGGCCATCTCCCGCAGCTGCCGGGGAAAAAGCTCAGAAGTTCACGTTGTTAAATTATACCAAAACGTGTCACGTAACATACACAGCCATAAGAGATTATAAGAACAAGAAACATGTGAAAGAGAAAGATAGGGAGAGAAGAGGGGCTTATCTACCCCCAAGTTGTTATTTGACTTAGCATGATTTTAAATTAATCTAGCTAAACTAGTGAAAAGACTTTGTAAACCTTATAAACCATTTTTTTACCATGGTTTAAATCAATTTTAAAAAAAAACAGATTAAAGTCTTGGACACAGGAACTCGTTACCATGAGTAACAGATTTCTGCACCACAGGCAATCTGCGGTGAAGTGGAATATGTCATATACACTGAAATAACACTGTCTGTAGAGACGCTTGTTTTAATTTATCTGAATCACCTCAGCCCGTATGAAACGGAGACCTCCTGGAAAAGGAGACCAGGAGGAGCGAAGCAATGAGCCCTCAAGAAAAGAGCATGGATAGTGTTTCAAATTACACGCTATGTGCAGAGAGGTCACGAGATAAACATTCACGTAACGCAAATTTATAGCTCTGTAGAGGGCTCTTCATAACATCATAACATCAGAAGAACAAAGCTGGAGTGTTTTCTTGCCAAAATGGGATTTTCTAGCACTTTGCCAATTGCTTGTTTTTATAGAATGATGGGTTTATTGGACTGCTCTCAGTCTTTCTGCATTGCAGTTTGTGAAACTAACCTGCAGGAACGATGGCTTTGAAAACTTAGTTAAATATTGCCACCACGTTACAGATCACTGCAGTCAGCTGAAAAATCACTATTAACCTCAGTGATCTTTTGTCTGTCTTCTTCCTGCTCTCCACTGTCCAACATATAAAGAAGCCCCTTTCTAAAACACTTTGGAAGATCAGAAAACAGACGCACAAGTATTGAGCTGCTCCCCACCCCACAGACAGGGTCTTCACATTAAAGACAATCCAGGGCCACCAAGATGACTAGAGGGATGGAGCACCTCTCCTGTGAGGACAGGCTGAGAGAGTTGGGACTGTTCAGCTCGGAGAAGGCTCCGGGGAGACCTGATAGCAGCCTTCCAGGATCTGAAGGGAGCCTACAGGAGAGCTGGGGAGGGACT
>VXBW01006783.1:153680-170608 GCA_013400375.1 Thinocorus orbignyianus
ATGATGGGATTGGCCTTTTGGGCTGCAAGTGCACCCTGCCTGCTCATGTCCAGCCTCTCGTCCATCAGCACCTCCAAGTCCCTTTCCTCAGGGGTGCTTATAGGTGTGTGTATCCTTTATACTCCTGCATCTCAGACTGATGTCAGCAGTGCTTGAACTCAGACCCCAGTGTTTTTGTAAACACCACAAAATAATTGAAAGCACTTGTAATATCCAATTCCTGCACCGAAATCTTTTATGTTAGCTTCACAGCTTCCCATAAAGACATTAAGCACAGTTATAAAAAACAACACTCTTCCAGGAACTACACTACAATGACTTTTTTTTTTTTTTTTTCTGACAACAGCCATCAGAAAAACTCTTTTTAAGATGCTGGATGTGGTAAAATATGTAAATGACATACAGTTGCTAGGAGATAAAAAACTACACGCACTTGTGGAAACATTGCAATCTGCTGCCTTCGAATCTGCAAGGTCAGCTGTATTTTTTTCATGATGATAACTTATTTGTATTGTCTCTCCACGCTAAAAATGAGCTTCTATGCAGGTTACCTCTTCACTTAATACCAGCTGACCTCCTGTACCCAGAAATTGGTATTTATTACAAGGCTGGTTAACTTCCTCACAGAGTTTACAGCCCTTTAATTACGTTTTGCCAGCCTAATTAATAAACACGTTGTACGCTACTCCTTTCTGCTGAAACAAGCAAAGGGTCTCTATTCCACCCTTCCGCACCCATTTATTTATTTAAGCATTTCATTAAATGTTAGATATGTCTCTTTTTTTCATGAAAAATGCTGCCACACGGGAATGAAAATGTGGTTTACTGTCCAATTAACAAATCTAGTAGCTTGCTCTGTCACTCAATGAATGATAATGCCTTGCTCATAAATCAGGCAGAGAACTACTTAGGCACAGACCTTGTAATCAATGCTACAAGTACTGGCTGCTCTCCACATCATCCAGCGCTAAATGTGCGGTGTGATTTCATTCCAGTAACACATTAACAGACTGTACAACCATTCCCACTTTTCTAAATGGCCCGACGGCGTCGCAGCAAAAAGCATTTGTCCATTTTTTAAAAACAAATGTACCCCCCCCACGAATGGGTTTAGTAATTTGGGTGATGAACCAGCAGCATGAACTACCTATGGCCTTTTAGTGCTTTTTCATCACACGGGCTCTCCACCAAGGGAGGCGCCTTGGCTGGGGTTCAGTTTGCACATGGACCTTAATTCTTCTGTGTTTCCGTGGATATTCTTGGGATCCCTTCACTTCTGCATCCGCAGAAGAGGATGCTGCTTCTGTTGGCAGCATCAGTTGCGCTGCTGGAAGATAAAAAGAGTGCTGAAAGGCTGTAGGTTGTAGGGTAATCTCAGAGGCTTCATAACATCACAGTGTCAGAATGCTCGGAACAAAAGCAGCAGTCTTCCTACTTCCATCCTCATTTAATGGATGGAACAGCACTGGAAGGGGCTGCCCAGGGAGGGTGGGGAGTCCCCTTTCCCTGGAGACCTTCAAGCTCCACCTGGATGCAGTCCTGAGTGATGTGCTCAGGGCAATCCTGCTTTAGCAGGGGAGTTGGACTAGAAGATCTCTGGAGGTCCCTTCCAACTCTGACAATTCCCTGATTCCACAACTAATGACTTAGTTAGAGAGGTGTCCCTGCACATGGCAGGGGGGTTGGAACTTGATGATCTTTAAGGTCCCTTCCAACTCTAATCATTCTATGATTCTATGACTTCCAGGCATTGTCCAGGTCCGAGGATTTGCTCCTCCACAGGGTTAAGATGGCAACATTTGACCTCCTGGAACTTAGTGCTAAACCTTTTGTGATGTAAAGATGTTGGTGTTCTGGATGCTCAGAGGGTATCAAACAGGGGAAGCGATAAAAGCATCTTGCGGGAAATAAAACAGCAACGCTCTAAAGGACTTCGAAAATACATCAATAAAAAGGGCAAAAGACAGAGGTTGTGTCATGTTTGGGTTGACAACCCACTATTGCTGACGCAGATGCTACAAGGAAGCGAAGGCAATGGAGATCCAGCAAAACAACACGTGGTACCACGATGCCAAACAGAAAAGCCTGGTTAATCCAGCGGGGTTTTTTTTTCCTGAAGCGAGCTCACTTCTTTGCTAAGCAGCTTTGCTTGAGCTTTTACAGCCAGAGCTGTGGAGGAACGGTAACTGAATTATGCAAGATCCCTCTGGGATATCTGAAAGGGTGAGAAGGTTCCAGAGTAGTGGAAGAATAAACCCTAATTCTCATCCAAAAGTGGGAGAATGGGATAATCATGAAAATATTAGCAGGATAAGCGTGTTGAATAACAGCCAGAGAATCTTTACCAAAGTCATCCTAAGCAGGATTGAGGAAACACTTAATAATATGTGGATTAGCACGGTTCCAGGATGAAATGGTGTTTATGTATCAAATCTTTCCCATCTCAAAAAAATGGAGAAACAGAGGGATTTTGTGTGACACACTTCGCAGAAGTTTCTTCACTTAAAGATGCGCAATAATGGAAAATTTCTGAAACAAGAGACAACAGGTTTGACCACGACTGCTCTGCTGCACTGTCTGCACATGTACTGAAGCAGATAATTTAGATTGTTTTAGAAATATACTGGGAAATATACTATTTTTTTTTCCTACTTTCCTCTCTTCCTGGAAGAAGTAATGCATTTCCTAAGGGAAATAGCTGATGTACTGCCAGGGGGATCTTGGCACTACCCGTAATGAAAAACCAATGCGTGTTGTTGTGAGAACTAATAGGAGATGGGAGGGCGGGGGGAAAGAGATGCATCTGAAATAGAGCTGAAAGAAAGGAAATTTAACAAAGAAAATAGATGTTCTGTAGAAAAAAAAAACAAAGAAAGNAGAAAGAAAGAAAGAAAGAAAGAAAGAAAGAAAGAAAGAAAGAAAGAAAGAAAGAAAGAAAGAAAGAAAGAAAGAAAGAAAGAAAGAAAGAAAGAAAGAAAGAAAGAAAGAAAGAAAGAAAGAAAGAAAGAAAGAAAGAAAGAAAGAAAGAAAGAAAGAAAGAAAGAAAGAAAGAAAGAAAGAAAGAAAGAAAGAAAGAAAGAAAGAAAGAAAGAAAGAAAGAAAGAAAGAAAGAAAGAAAGAAAGAAAGAAAGAAAGAAAAACAACAACAACAAAACCCCAACAACAAAATCAGATGAATTTTGAGATGATGTGGAATGGCATCAGAGAAACTTCTCAACAGATGATGTCTCTACCCCTGCTGAAGGACAGAACCTTCCTTCCACAGCAGTGGAGCTGCCACTCAGACAGACAATCCCACCCAACCAAAGACAAATCAGTCTCTTACATTTGTTCAAGTTGGACCCAAACAAGAGTTAAATTAGTAGAGAAGGCACAATTTCATTGAGGTTTAGTAAAAATATTCCTATCGCACCAAATCCTGGGAAAATTACCACCTCTCCCTAGCAGCAGTCAGTAGAGTTAGTAAACATTAATGTAAAATGAGAATTATGGCAAGACCAATAGTTCAGTGAAACATGAAAACGATTGCTTATCATCAGTGGCTAAACACAGACGGGATGAGATGAAATGCAATCTTTCTGAAGTGTTTCAACAGCTCCAACATTGTTTGAGTGTCGGGGAATGATTTTATTGACACCAAACTGCATGCGTCTGGCCTCACCTAATCTCAGGCTCCATTACAAGCCCTGGTCGAGAGGATATCATCACGAATTACAACAGAACAACCCAACTGGCATGTTATTTCGAAAAATAAAGAGATATTGGGAATGAGATGAGTCTCAGTGTGTCTCCTCCAGACTCCCTGCCACCCTCCCTTCTCTTAACCCCACAAAGGTATCATCTCACTGCCCTCTGAAGTCTCTTTGCTCACCAGTTGGCATAGTTGATGGACGTCGGTACAGGATGAAGGTATGGTGTCACCTTTCTTCCCCAAACTGCTTTTTATTAATCAGAAAGTATAACTGTAAGTCCAAGGTAGATGATTGCCCAGGTTGCCCAGGGAAGTTGTTGATGCTCCATCCCTGGAAGTGTTTAAGGCCAGGCTGGATGGGGCTTTGAGCAACCTGCTCTAGGGAGAGGTGTCCCTGCCCATGGCAGGGGGGTTGGAACTTGATGATCTTGAAGGTCCCTTCCAACTCTAACCATTCTATGATTCTGATTGATTCAGGCATTGATGTTAATCTCCTGCAGTTTTCAGTCTTGTGACTGTTTCCCTGTGAGAGGAATATGCTGGATCTGAACATGTTTGGAACTAGTCTTGTTTTAATGGATCGCCACGATAAAACAAAACTAGGCAGAATGGTAAAACTGGAACAACAAAATCTGCCAAATCCATTTCAGTGCTTCCCATTGAGAATGTCATGAACACCAAAACCAGTGGTACCATGAGGGTGACACGTGTGTCAATGGCTTTCACCAAGTTCCAGTTGGAAGCATCTTCTCCAGCACACCATCTAAGGAATCCACTTCACAAAGGCTACAGAGCGCAATGCTCATACCTGATGCCACCATGCAGCCCAGGGCACCCATGCAAATTAAAAGAATAAATGGGAAAAGACTCCTTAGACTTCCTGAACTTGTCCACCTTAACGACCATCAAACTAACTGGAAGATTCCTGACCTCACTCCATTTCACAAAACCGTCTTTGCCTCAGCCTGCAAAAGTCTGCAAAAATATGAATATGTAATTTTTGTTTCCCCCATTTTTTTCCCCACTTAATAATTTCACTTCTGAGATTGAACTAGTCATTACGTTTAGAACTACAAAGCCTCAGAAAGTTTTATATAATTATTGTACTTTTCTAATTGGGTCATTCACACCAGTGAAGCTTTTTTCCTTACTGCACCTACCTTCCAGAGCAGGTTCTGTTTTTCCCTTTCCTATTTTTAAACGAAAGGCAGATTTAATACTTTACCTAAACAGACTAATTAGTTGGTTAGATGCTTGTAGGCTGACGGCTGAAGGACTAAGTAGATTGCATTTCATTAATCAAAATCAGCTTAAAACCCCCCTATTACTCATAAAACATTTACATTTACAAATCAGCTGATATATCCATTAGAGGTTGGCTCCTGCTTATCGAGGACTCAGCTCCTTCCTTCCCGAGGTTGCCGTGTATCTAATGAGTACAATGTGTTCCAGTGACCTCCCCGATGTAAAAACGCTGCCCCTGTTTAGACACAAATTGCTTTTCTCCATTTCACTTGGTGAACATCAAAGTGGTTTTAACGTGCTATGGGGCCATGCATAATTTAACGTTGTATTTATTATTCTCCTGTTCTACTTATATGGACTTGGGGTGGAAAACTTCGGAATTTACATACTGAGCTGAAAGAAAAACACTAGAACAAAAGCCATAACACAGGCATGTTAACTAAGAGAAAGTTGTCTTTGAAGAGGGGTTATGGGCTAATATATATACATGGAACTTTGCAACCATGAGGAATAAATTGTTGAAGGGCTTAAAGAGAAGTTTTTCATTAGCTGAAGCGTAACAACAAGTATTTCCAAAAAGCCAGTGCAGAAAGAGCACGGCTTAAAAAAGCACAATAGTTAAATTGCCACCAACAAAGTACCCACTGGATTTCTTTGCTTCCTAACAGCAGTGCAAGGCTCTGCCTTAGACTTCCCGGGAGCCATTTCCCAAATTGCTCGATCTCTCCGAATCTCTAAAATGATAATAATAACAATTCTTATCTCCTACTCTAAAACGCTGCGAAGTGTTTGTGCAAAGACTTCCACGGTGTCTCTGAGCTCAACTGAAACCTCTGGACACTGCTGAAATTTAAATACAATTATTAATAGCGACTTATTACCTGCGATCGCCATCTCACAAAAATTTAACCATGGGATGCCATCTGAATGGTGGGTTTGAACATGGCAATTGCAATTCGTCCTATTCCAGAAGTGATTTCTAACTATAATTTATATGGCTATAAAATTTAAATGGCTCAGCCTTTCCTCATCAGAGTTTGTGATTCACCTGAACGGAAAGTCATGGTACACCTGATATTGAAAAGGTGTTGTTTCACCTACATGATGGACTGATTGCCTTCTTTCCTTCCTTCCAGGACACAGTTCCATAGAACCATAGAATGATGAGAGTTGGAAGGGATCTTTACATCATCAAGTTCCAACCCCCCTGCCACGGGCAGGGACACCTCCCACCAGAAAAGGTTGCTCAAAGCCCCATCCAGCCTGGCCTTGAACAGCTCCAGGGATGGCGCATCCACAGCTTCCCTGGGCAACCTGTTCCAGTGCCTCACCACCCTCACAGGAAAGAATTTCTTCCTAATATCTCATCTAAATCTCCCTCTTCCAATTTAAAACCATTACCCCTTGTCCTGTCACTCCACTCCCTGACAAAGAGTCCCTTTCCAGCTCTCCTGGAGCTCCCTTCAGATCCTGGAAGGCTGCCATCAGGTCTCCCTGGAGCCTTCTCCAGGCTGAACAGCCCCAGCTCTCTCAGCCTGTCTTCATAGGAGAGGTGCTCCATCCCTCTGATCATCTTCATGACCCTTTGCTGGACCCGTCCCACCAGATCCACATCCTTTCTACGCTGAGCACTCCAAACCTGGACACAATACTCCAGGTGGGGTCTCAGGAGCACAGAGTAAAGGTGGAGATTTCACAAGGTTTGGATTCTACCCCCGAGGAGCCATGCTGCTGCTTCCCCAGGGTGAAGGAGGAAGCAGCATGGGATTTATCCACACTCCCAGAGGCCAGACTACTCAGCTGAACGTCCTCTCCTGCTGCTACCTGATCTATGCACGGTTTCTCCCTCAAAGCCAAGCAAACCCTGAATTCATTACAATATCATGAGTTTTAAATAAATTAACACCCGGCTTGTGTCAGGACTTGCTGCACGCTGAGCAATTTGCATTCCGTGCTTCCATGGATGTTTCCTCTCCATTGCAACTCTCCTGTCAGCAGAAATCAAATCAGGACACGGAGGATTTCACCTCATTCTAATTCTTTACATCTTTTTTTTTTTTTTTCTTGAACTTTGCTTAAAACTGATATGAAAACTGTAAATTGAAGTTTTAATAAAAGTTGATATTAATGAAGGCAGAAATTAAACAAATCAAGTGTGACAGAACACTCGTCAGACTGGACTGAGTTTGGCTGTCCTAATGGCCTGGGTTAATTAGCGGTCCCCGGTTCCCCAGGCAGGCTGACTCACGCCCTGGGAATGGCAAGGAGTCCGTGACTCACCAAAAGCAGGGAAATCATACAAATTTGGGGCAAAGCTGAATTCTGGAGCACCAATGTAGCTGCAGGTGCTGGAACCATTTCTATAGCACACTTTGGTGCAGCCCGAACGTGTGAAGTGTATCCTCCTCTTTCAGCCAGTTCTCCTTTCTCACACAGACATCATTTAGAACTGAACACGTCTGACTTTTTTTCCTATTTATCACACTCAGGTTTTCCCCACTCCAGATGCTTTTTCCTTGCCTCGCTGCCGGCTGCATTAACCTGGAGTCTTGCAGAGAGGAAGGAAAACTGCATAAAGTAGGTTTTTTTTCCTGGGGGTACCCCATGTGTACTCTCCCTAGTTACACACATGCACAAGCACCACGGTCCTGTCTACCCTCTGTGCTCCTTAAAATAGAACTTTACAGTTCCCATGAACCTATGAATTATTTTTATTTCCTAAATACAAAAAAAAACCAACCCAAAATTACAAGGAAATACTATGAATAAAATAAATTAATGGTTATTCTTTATGTGAATTCAGGGCCTGGCTTTCATTTCAGTTACAAACTCTCAAAATACAAGTGAAGTAATTCTTTCTTAACCTTAAAAATAAACACAATTCTCCTAGCACACAATGGAATGACCAAAGTACAAAATCATGTAGCTAATTCTCAGCCTTCTTCTCACGACTCATCAGGGACACCATGCCCAGCACTTTACTGATGAAAGAACCACAACTTTCTGGAAAGGGAGAGCTGTCATCAATTTTTGCTAATTCTCATAGAATCATAGAATGGTTAGAGTTGGAAGGGACCTTCAAGATCATCAAGTTCCAACCCCCCTGCCATGGGCAGGGACACCTCTCCCTAGAGCAGGTTACTCCAAGCCCCATCCAACCTGGCCTTAAACACTTCCAGGGATGGGTCATCCACAACTTCTCTGGGCAACCTGTTCCAGTGCCTCACCAGTGCCTCACCACCCAATTCTAGGGCTAAAAACTCTGCAAAGCACACCTTTCTGGCACATTAAAATAACAAAGGTATTTAGTGTGATGACTCATTTAACAGCCAGCTCTAAGCTTCATATTTCATCACCATCCCTGCACTCTCTGAGCTTCTCCTGCCCCTCCGGTGTCCACCTCTCAGAGGTAAATTAGGAAAGGGAGGTATATTTTTATGTCCCTCCTCCTAAATAGTCAATAGTCACTGAAGAGAAGAACAGCCAGAGTTTGGCAACATGCTGGTACTCTCAGCAAGGTTTTCCCATGGCACCAAAATGTCTCTACACCTGCTAAGCCTTGATGTTTTAGGGGAGTATTTTTTCTGATTTATCTTGGTTTGAATTTAATTGGATTCAGTTATTTATAAACTACGTTAGCTTCCACCCTGCTCACACCACTGTACCACAGGTCTGTTGATTAAAGATCCATCTACTCCACGGCAAGGTCATCTCACCCATGAAAGCTATTTATGTATGGGATGCAAGCTCAGGACATATTGATCCGTAGGATGAAGAGAGATCATAGGGCAAAATGCCCTGACTATTTTTAGTTGGGTTAATTTCTCTCCCCTCACTGACCCCCATCAGATAGAAGGAAACGACTGCTTTAACGCTTTGCTCCGGCTCTCTCACTTTTCAAAGGAAAAGCCGTGTGTGTCTGGACGTGCTGCAGTTTCCAAGTCTGTTTTATTATCCTACAGGCTTTACATTAGCAACACGGGGATGGGATCTGAACGCTGGCCATTAGCTCAGATTGATGGTCCATGCTCGGCAGGCCCAGAGAGGTTGTGAAATCCTCCGGGGTGATGACATGACTTCAGGACACAAAATGCTGACGTGCAAAATACCTGCTGCTCTTCCTGTCAACTGCTAGGATGGAAGTTTCATGGCTACAAAGTTCAGGACTGAGGTAAAAGGGAGGCGAGTTATTTCCAGCCCCTCACACTTCCAGTCCTGGATGTTCAGAGATGGCTCAGCCCCTTCTACTCTGCACTCGTGAGACCCCACCTGGAGTCCTGTGTCCAGCTCTGGAGTCCTCAACACATAAAGGACATGGACCTGGTGGAACAGATCCAGCAGAGGGCCATAAAGATGATTAGAAGGATGGAGCACCTCTCCTATGAAGAAAGGGTGAGAGAGCTGGGGCTGTTCAGCCTAGAGAAGAGAAGGATCAGGGAAGACCTTCGAGCAGCCTTCCAGGATCTGACGGGAGCTCCAGGAGAGCTGGAGAGGGACTCTTTGTCAGGGAGTGCAGCGATAGCATGAGAAGAAAGAGTTTTAAAATGAAAGAGAGGAGATTTAGATTAGATATTAGGAAGAAGTTCTTTCCTGTGAGGGTGGTGAGGCACTGGAACAGGTTGCCCAGAGAAGCTGTGGCTGCCCCATCCCTGGAGGTGTTCAAGGCCAGGCTGGATGGGGCTTGGAGCAACCTGGTCTGGTGGGAGGTGTCCCTGCCCATGGCAGGGGGGTTGGGACTTGATGATCTTTAAGGTCCCTTCCAACTCTAATCACTCTATGATTCCATGATGCTTAAATGGGATCTAAAAACTATTTGTAACAACTACCCAACCAGAGGGTGAAGCCGTCTAATAGAAAAAATATATTTAGCACAAAGCTTCAGTTCTCCCATTTACCTTCTGTTTGCAAATAAAAACCACTTCAATTTATTTGCTGAAGCATTTCCATAAAATATTAAAACAACCACTGGCATCAATTTTTCTCCTATTGCATAAAAAAAATTGCAACTCTATACAACTCCAGTTAGAAAGCTTTTATTGCATTTATTTCCATAAGATAAAATCAGAATCTGCTCTCTTTTACAAATCTGATTGCTTTTGCCTTCTGGTCTGCTTTATCTCTTTAATGTTTATTCTTCCAGTCAGCACTTTGCAGCGCTGATTGCTTCAGCTTTTTTCCCCATTAGACAAAACTTTTTCACAAGCCACAAGCTCTGAGCCAGGCTCAGCGCTTGTTCTTATCGGCCTCATGCAGGGCTGCGCCGCCTTCCACTGGCGAGGAATGTATTTCTGCAATATCTTGTCATATTTATACCAGCAGTTTCTCTTTGATGTGCTTAAACATCGCTTCGTTTTGATGGGCAATGGAGAAGTTGGTGCTACAGCCACTCCGCAGCAAGTATGGGAGAGGAGGGAGGATTCCTACAAAGGGAGGAGGGAGGATTCCTTCCATAGAAATGACATCGAACTGTTGGAACAGGTCCAGTGCAGGGCCACCAAGATGATCAGAGGGATGGAGCACCTCTCCTATGAGGACAGGCTGAGAGAGCTGGGACTGTTCGGCCNACAGGGCAGATTAGAAAAAGGACTGTCAGACATCGAAGGACTGAACGCTTTGGGTGAGGAATATCAACTCCCTGCTGTCTTCTGTTTCCCTCTGTCTGGTTACCTGCTTGTTTGGGGTTAAGTCTTCATTCCCCAAGAGCCTGTGCTGTTTCTTATGAAGCCGCCAGCTGACATGAGCTGAAAATTAACCTGAAAAAGCAAACCTCGGGAGCAGCCCCACCACGTAGCAGTCAGAAGGAATAGATACAGAGACATTTTCATGCAGCAGGAAGGGTGAGAGATGTATTGTTAGCCCCGGGGCCGACTTGTTTCCAGGCTTTCAGGCGGGTAGCGCTGAAGAAGTTTGTTGCAGATATCGTTTTATGCTCTGCAGAACACATAGCAAAGGTTTAGATTTCCTACAAGCACCTTAGTTTAAAGAAGCAGTAAATACTGTTTGAAACTGCACAAAAGAAAGAATTAAAAAGAGAAAGGACTATCAACAACGCTGAAACTCCAATATTTTGGTCCAAGGATGGGTGATAGATAACTGAAGGTGGTACCATCCCCTTACTAGAGGCTACATGCAGATGCTCTGTGCTTTGCAATAGTAAAACCCCCAACACTTTCCCACAAGTTACACCCCTCCAGAGACCCGGGTCCATTAAAAAAATACTGCAATAAGTTAAAATCAGAATTTTCTCTCCAGGACTGAAAGCATTAGGGGCTAGAAATGCTCGCCTCAGTTTTACCAAAGTGCTGGACTTTGAAGCCATGAAAACCCCGTCCCAGCCGTTCACAAGAAGAGCAGTGCCAGACCAAAAAGGTATTTTGCACGTTGGCATTTGCTATCCTGAAGTCACGTTGGTACCAATGGGGATTTCAGATTAGGGAAACTCTTCTCATGATGAAAGGTTAATTGTCTCGTCTGTCATTCGCCCAAATCAAATTTAAACTAAAAGTTCTGGAGATGTTAAGAACTAAACCATCTGTGCTCTTTATGCTTATGGCAGTCCATTGGTCCCTCTACTGGGCGTGAGGATTCGGGAGCTGCTGCCTAGTTTCTGTAGAGCTCACAGAAAAAAGGATGGAGATGGATGGAGTGGCTGGTGCCCGCTCAGCAGAAGCGGTGGGGACTGATGGTACTGGATGCAAATCAGAGAGGTCCCCAAGTTGTGATAATCACAGTTCATCTACAAAGGGGCTGAGACAAAAGTGAGAAATATGAAGCCTTCTGTCACGCTGCATGTCTCTTAAACGCCGAGGCAACAGGCATTACAGAAGAGCTCGCTGTGTTTTGCAAGGATGAAAATGCCCAACATTAAGCAGCTGAGCATCCACAAAGGGAAAGGCAAAGAGCGTTACAAACGCTCTGCTAAGTTATGTACAACAGAGCCTTCTACACTCATTACAGGACACCTTTTCCCATGCATCTGTTTTGCTTATTAGTATAATGAATCCTTAATTTAGAAAACCACAGAACAATCCGAGTACATGGCTTCCTTCACACTCGCAGTGTTAACATCACTGTAACCCGTCTGTGGTTGGATCAAAGCTCTCCCTGTTCTCTGTGAACGGATCTCAGAAATCAGCCCTTGCATGACGCAGCCAGTGATCTTGATGCAGAAGCAGCACCGTCTTTGAAGGATGTTTTCATTTGTTTTCATTTTCTCCCACGTGTGCAAAGGAGCTGCAGCTCATAGATGAGCTGGCGTGTACCGAGCCACGTTTGACTTTCTGTACAAGGGACCTTGAAGCTCCCATTCATACACCAGGCTCACAGTGTCAGTGTCATGCAGAAGCCAGTCAAAACAAATAAAATAACGTGGCGAATTGTACCTCACAACCCACAACTCTTGATCAGAATCAAACTTACATATCACAGAGTAACAGAATGGTTAGAGTTGGAAGGGACCTTCAAGATCACCGAGTTCCCACCCCCCTGACCTGAGCAGGGGCACCTCCCACCAGACCAGGTTGCTCCAAGCCCCATCCAGCCTGGCCTTGGACACTTCCAGGGATGGGGCATCCACAGCTTCTGTGGGCAACCTGTTCCAGTGCCTCACCATCCTCACAGGAATGAATTTCTTCCTAATATCTAACCTAAATCTCTCCTCTTTCAATTTAAAAACATTAGAACTTACGTTATTGCAACATTCCCTGGCAAAGGGACAAAGTCCTGCTGGTCAGCAAAGCTCTATTAACATTATTCTCGTTATTTATGCCTTCTAGCCCAGCTTTGAAGCAGAAGGGACGAACTGAATGTGTGAGTCTCAGCCGTGGGAGGCAGGTGAGTCAGATGGCAGAGGCAGAGAGGAGTCTAGGACTTGTAAAGAACCTTGGGGTGAGCCATGGAAATGCTCTCAGCTACACCTTGCTGGTCCTTCTTGGTGGGGAAGGTCCTTCTCTCACCGTGAATCTGGATGAGGCCACCAACGGAGCAACGGACACCCATGATGAGTATGAGAATGTGCATGAGATTGATAACAACACTTCAGCATCAGCTTCTGAACCACACAGCCAAATTCCCCCAGCAGAATCCACAAAAATAAGAACCGCTGATCTTCCTGATAATTGCAAACTGAAAAATAGAAATGTATTTCTGCTGCAGCTTGTGCCAGAGCTTGCAATCTGCTCATAGGCAGCATGAAGTCACAGGATGGAAAGTCCTGTTATCGTATCTGCATTGCCCTCTTTCTGTCACAACATTTCCAAGCCGCTGTGAGAATTTACTAAACTCTAAATTCTTGCTCCTCTATTACCAGCCATAAAGAGCTTCGCTTTGTTATGCAACTGTAATTTCCCTTAATTTTTTTTTTCAGACTTCAACAGAATTTGCTTCATGCAGAATAAGAAAAGTTACCGAAAATGACAACATTTCAGTTGGGTTGAATGAGCTTATCTCCATCACTCTGCTAGAGCTATAATTTTTTGCTGATGTGGAAATCTACCTGTTTTCTATATAAACACAAAAGAAATGAATCTTTAGTCTTGGTTTCGTGTATATATTTTAGGTAAAACATCATATAACATTCCAGGAATGCTTAGATTTTTTTATAATTAATTTGAGTATGAGCTGATTTACTACAAGTATAAGCAAAACTAACTTTATATATATTTTCTAGCAACTTTTAAGGAAAAACATAAGAAAAAAAAATCTCCAGTGTTTTTTTTTTAAAAATATTGTTGTAGGTTTCCATTATTTATGAGGAGGTTTAAATTCAGGTAAGGCTGGGGGCCCATGCAGCTTGTTTAAGGGCGATGGTTGGGGTACGTAGGGCAGGGTGAAAAGCACAAGACTGTCTCCATCCATCTTTTGGTGAGTTCTGCAGGAGCCACAATTCAGTCTGCCTTGGTCTGCAGGATGCTTTTAAGCTCTTTTATGAATGCTCCGTGCCACAGGTAGAGACAGCTCTTCTGTCACAGCTCCTCTGGCCACAAAAAGGACTGTGGTCTGTGTTTTGATCGAAAGTGTGCCTTGAACCTTGAGCTCACAGCGACGTTGAGCTTGTTCATAAAGATGAGCGTGAGCTGATTAACACGGACACCTCTTCCGATGTCAGCTGAGGGATTTTTATGGGTGAAAGCTTCCACGAGCAATGCCACACAAGCGCCCTCCAAGCCTCTACATCTTCCCCAAGTCTTGGTGCAGGGTTATTAAACCCTCACATCGCACGAGAGCAATTTGGCAGCTGAGGATATTCGTCAAAGGGGGATCGGCTTCAGCCCAAATGAGTCGCCTGTCAAACTGGGAAACTTTCAGGGAGCTCTGCAGGGGACATGACAACTCGTAGTGGCCACCCCAGACCCTGCTGCCAGCAGCCTAGAAACACTGCGACTCATTTTAATAACTAAGCAACCTAATTACCAACCTGACACCTAAGGGAGAAGCGAGGTTTTAATGTAATCTACTGTAATTATAAACGTCTCCTTTGTTTTCCATTGCTAATGGAAATGCGCAAGAAACCAGAGATTCTACTTCTCAAAACCTCATTGTCCCTGATGCTTTCCCCCATGTCCTTCAATTAGAAGCTACGATTGCTTGTTCATTATCATTTCCCCAGCACAGGGTTACAATACCAGCTCTTTGGATAACAGGCACTCACAATATCCTTATGCTTCCCAGTGAATTAAGGGAAACGCTGGAAAAACATTTCGTAAACAGAATACTCCCCAAAGTCTTAATGCTTGCTGCTTTATTTTAAACTCGTCCATTAGCAGCTCTTAAAAACTCTTGAGGTTTCATATGCAAAAAAACCTGCAAACATGCCTCTACAGACAAAACACTAAACCATTTTGAGCCGGGAAAGAGTCAGGAAGGGAAAAATGATACACTATAATGTGCCACCCTATCCTTTCTATTTCTGCACATTCACTTGGTTTATGTAGTAGAGAACATACATTTCAGGGTATGGAGAGCAAGAATAAAAGTAGACTGTGATGTACAAAGCATCTCAGCTTAATAAAGACTGTTGAAAAATTGGAAACTATCTCAAAAAAGGAAGCAAACAAAGCCAAAGTGCGACTCTTGCAGGCTCCACGTGCCAGGCATGCCTTTTCCCCTCCTCATCTCCCAACATTTTTTAATCTTTCAGACTAGATAACCAATGCTTCCCTGTCTTTACTATATCTTTTGCTTTTCCTTCTGAAAAAGACAGACAATATATTTTGAGTAGCTGAAGTCTAGAATTTTAACTCCATTCGTCTCCTCCGGTTTTTGAAATCATACATTTTGTGTGAGTATCATCTATGACTATGCTGGGAAATTGAGACAAATTACCTTAATAGCCAACAGAAGTGCTGGGATACTGGACCTTCTTTTTCCGTATCGTGCATCTCCGCAGAGTGCATCTGAAAATGTGCTAAGGGCTTATTCAAGTGTACATAACGTGCCAGGTACGTTGTGCTTACATTTTGTGCAATTCATAGAATCATAGAATCACAGAATGGTTGGAGTTGGAAGGGACCTTCAAGATCATCAAGTTCCAACCCCCCTGCCATGGGCAGGGACACCTCCCACCAGACCAGGTTGCTCCAAGCCCCATCCAGCCTGGCCTTAAACACTTCCAGGGATGGGGCATCAACAGCTTCCCTGGGCAACCTGTTCCAGTGCCTCACCACCCTCACAGTCAAGAATTTCTTCCTAGTATCTAATCTAAATCTCCCCTCTTCCAATTTAAAACCATTTAATTAAAAACAATTAAAACCATTTAAAACCAATTATTTTATTGTTATTATTAAATCAAAAGCATTTGTTTGGGGTTTGTTTGTTTTTGGTTTGTTTTTTTTTTAAGATTTGATACTGTATCATTTGTATGACTTTGTGTTTGTATAAATGTAAGACAGGCTTAAATTTTAATGGAATAAAAATGTTCTTAACATGAACCCTCTTCCCTCCCCAAAAAATGTAAAAAAATGACTATTTTTGTTCTAGCCACTGGAATTATTTTATGTCATTTTATGAAAAAAAAGCACAAATGTTCAGTTTTAAGTCCCAAATAGCAAGCCAGTCCCATAACAGCTGGACTTGGTTTTCCTTAGTCTGTCCATCTGGTAAAAAACACCAGCCTGTCTTCTCCTTCACCAGAAGGATGGCAGCTAGGGATTTCAGATACTCAAACCTCAAGAATTTAACATTTTTTCACCCTACCATGTGCCAACATGGGAATTCCCACTCTCAAAACCTGCAGGTGTAGGTGTTAATGACTGCCAGGTACCTGGTGCGGGATTGTCATGCCCTTGCATGGGTGTGAAAAAACCAAACCCTTCAACCTGTGCAAAACCAGTCACTTCTCCAGCTTCAAGAAGCCCACTGCTGGTGTTCAGGACCACCAAATGATACCTGCAGAGCATCTCCTACACCTCCCTTGCTCCTCCTCTCCTGCCCTTGGATGAAGGCTGCTCTTCCCAAAGCACCTAGGGTGGGCAGAGGAGCTTAGATGTCCTCTGCAATTATTTTGACTGCATTATATATATATAAAAAAATAATGCTACATTGCAGGAATGCAAGTTTGGCCCCTCAAGTCCATTATGCTTTGACTGTGGAAGAGTTGCCAGCAGTCAGCATTTGCAAGCAATTAATATAAAGCACTGTGAGATTGGAGATACCATTACTCTTCCTTCATTAGCCTTATATGCTCGCCTCTGACAAGTCTGCGGTTGGAAAAATCTGACTTTTAAGAGCTTCCACTGTACGCAGTTTTAGCCTCTAGTATGTTGAAGTTTCCAAAGTGCATATTGAAAAAACAATACATCAATAACCAGGCGCATCCCAGCTCTCATGAAAGGGTTGCTTAATTGAGCACGGAGGGGCTCACAATTAGGACAGTCCTGGAATACTGTGCTGGTAGGAAAGACAGAAACAGATGGTTCCAAAGAGAGTAGATGAAACCTTTAACAGAAGAAAAAGTCAAATAATGATGCCCCTGCTAATATTTCATAGAATCATA
>VXBW01006784.1:16686-35584 GCA_013400375.1 Thinocorus orbignyianus
GGGAGGGAGCTCTTGAGGCTGGGAAGGAGCCCCTCAAGGCCAGGGAAGGAGCTCTTTGAGCTTGGAAGGGAGCTCTTGGGATGGGGAAAGGAGCCCTGGAGCCTGGGAGGACCTGGGAGGGAGCTCCTCAAGCCCTGGGAGGACCCGGGAAGGAGCTCCTTGAACCCAAGAGGGAAGCCCCTCAAGTCTGGGAAGGAGCCTCTGGAGCCCTGGAAGGAGACCTTGAACCTTGGAGGAGCTGGGAAGGAACCCCTGGAACCCGGGAGGGAGCTCTTGAGGCCGGGAAGGGGCCCTTGACCCCCTGAGCCTGGGAAGGAGCCCCTCAAAGCCTGGGAAGGAGCCCTTTGAGCTTGGAAGGGAGCTCTTGAGGTGGGAAAAGGTGCCCTTGAGCCCGCGAGGACCTGGGAGGGAGCTCCTCAAGCCCTGGGAGGACCCGGGAAGGAGCCCCTTGAACCCGGGAGGGAGCCCCTCAGGCCTGGGAAGGAGCCTCTGGAGCCCTGGAAGGAGACCTTGAACCTTGGAGATGCTGGGAAGGAGCCTCTTGAACCCGGGAGGGAGCTCTTGAGGCTGGGAAGGAGCCCCTCAAGGTCAGGGAAGGAGCTCTTTGAGCTTGGAAGGGAGCTCTTGAGATGGGGAGAGGAGCCCTGGATCCCGGGAGGACCTGGGAGGGAGCTCCTCAAGCCCTGGGAAGACTCGGGAAGGAGCCCCTCAGGCCCGGGAGGGAACCTTCAGGCCTGTGAGGAAGCCCTTGAGGGCTCGTACCCCAATTCCTTGCCTTTTTTCCTGGAGGGAACACAACCTAAAACTTGACCTTGTGGCACTCGGAGCTTTTTGGGGACGGATCTGGGCCGGGGCAGGGAGCTGGGCCCAGCTCCGGTCTGTCCTCTGGATGTGGGGAAGCTGCCAAAAAAACAACCAAATCCTGAGTAGAAGCCGTGTCCTGCGGCCGAGAAGCCCTGGGGAGGCTGGGAATAAGAGCAAAGCTCCTCGCTGGGAAAGTGTCGGATTCCCGGCGGGGCCGTGCCAAACCAAACAAGCCACGCTGCTAGGCCGGAGCACCGGGCTCTCTTCCCACCCCCCCCGATTCCTCACACTCCATAATTCCCTTAATTTCCCTCCTCTGCCACCCGCCGACTCCTTGACCACGGGATTTCAGGGAGAAACAAGGGTTTGGGCCTTTGTTTTTATCCCTTTTCCCACCTTGTTGTTGCTGCCGGGGGTTTTCCTGAGGAGAGGGTTCAGGCCGCTGCCGCCGGGGCCGGGCCTTTTCCCGGCTGCTGGGAACGGCAGGTTGGAAACCACAGCTGGAATCTTGGATTTTGGGGTGTTTTGGGGGGTTTTGTTGCAAACCACAGCTGGAATCTTGGATTTTGGGGTGTGTTGTGGGGTTTTGTTGCAAACCACAGCTGGAATCTTAGATTTTGGGGTGTTTTGTGGGGTTTTGTTGCAAACCACAGCTTGGATCTTAGGTTTTGGAGTGTTTTGTGGGGTTTTGTTGGAAACCACAGCTGGAATCTTGGATTTTGGGGTGTTTTGTTGGGGTTTGTTGGAAACCACAGCTGGAATCTTAGATTTTGGGGTGTTTTGTGGGGTTTTGTTGCAAACCACACCTTGGATCTTAGGTTTTGGGGTGTTTTGTTGCAAACCACAGCTTGGATCTTAGATTTTGGGGTGTTTTGTGGGGTTTTGTTGCAAACCACAGCTTGGATCTTAGATTTTGGGGTGTTTTGGGGGGTTTTGTTGGAAACCGCAGCTTGGATCTTAGATTTTGGGGTGTTTTGTTGGGGTTTGTTGGAAACCACAGCTGGAATCTTAGATTTTGGGGTGTTTTGTGGGGTTTTGGTGGGCGCCGGGGGTGACTCCCAGCTCCCACGTGAGGGCCGAGTGGGACAGGTGATCCCTCAGCTTCCCATCCCGTTACGGTTCATCAACCCTCTCTCTTTTCCCATTCCTGGAGGGTTTTTTTGGCACTTTATCCCCATCCTTTTCCCTTGGGGTGCTGCTGCCTGGCTCTCCTCCACCTCACGGACCTTCCTGATGTCCCCTCTGGGATCAGAAGCGGGTGTGGGGTGTCAGTGGTGGCCTGCTCAGGCTCTCCAAGAGACAACCCCTTTTCCTGGTTCCTTTTCCATTGAGTCTTTACCCCCTGTAGGTGTTCCTCTCCGTGACCTTCATGATCTTCTCCAGATCTTCCTCTGCGTTCATGGATTTTACGCTGCTTGGACCTGCTTGGTCTCCAGAGCCACCAAGGGTTGAGTTGTGGTGGCCAAATCCATGGTGGAAGCCCTCTTTCCCGAGGTCTCTGGGCTGCTGTGGAGCTGTCTCCTGGCTCCGTCAGTGGTGGAAGGGTGCGGTCCTTCCTCCGGGCAGACAGCTCCGTCCTCTCCTGGCTCCGCTCTTTGGCTGGAAGACCTGCAGGTTGGCCTCTTTCTTGGAAAAGAAACCGCAGCTGTTTCCAAGAAGATGACTGTGCCCAGATGGTGGAGTTTGGGGAGATAGGGATTGAACGTCATCTTCTGGCCACCCTTGGGTGGCCCTGGCAAGTCCTACAAGGGCTGGAGGGACCACGTTGTCCCCAGAGAGCCGGAGAGAAGCCTTGAAGCTGCGGTTTGGCTCCCGTCTGGACACTTAACATCTCCTTTTCCAGCCCAGTGGGACTTTTCCAGCCTTCCGTGACTGCCGAGATGAGGTACCTCATCCCTGGCTTCATCTTCTTCCTCCTCCTCCTTGATCCCAGTGGGTCCCAGTGGGTGATTGAATCACCCCGTGGTGGTCTCTCTCTGGTGGAGATCTTTGGGTGCCAACACGAGGTGCCAGAAGGTGTCCGTGGTGAGGTTCTCGCCGCGCCGGCTGGGCCGTAACAACGTCTCCGGTTAAACCCGGCCCAAGTCCTTCCTCCAGATGTTTTCTGCAAAGTCTGTGAAATCGTGGCGAGCTCCGGCTGACCATAAACATCCCGGGGAGCGGAGCCAACATCTCGGGATGTGTCATCCTTCCTCTGGCTCCCTCTTCCAGGAGCCACGCGAGGCTTCCTCAGCTCCACCGGCTTGAACGCCAGCCCGTCGGCGTGAGCCAGAGGCGCTGCCTTCCTTTAGGGGGTGTTTTTTTTTTTTGCTCCAGGCTAAGCAATTCCCTGAAATTCCCTGTGGGAATGGTGCTCTCAGTGTGAAAACTTGGGTGCCCTCCTGAGTATTGACGGTGGAGTCTTTAGTTCGGAGCCAAAACGCCAGGATCTCTTCTTGTGGATTCTTTCTTTACGAGCCAAAACTTGAGGCTCTTCCGGGCGAGTATTTCTGAGCCAAAACGCCGGAATCTTTGGGTTGACTCCTTGTTTTTGAGCCAAAACACCAGGATCTTTTGGTTGATTCCTTGTTTCTGAGCCAAAATGTGAGGATTTTTCAGTTGACTCTCTGTTTCTGAGCCAAAACACCAGGATCTTTGGGTTGACTCCTCATTTCTGAGCCAAAACGCGAAGATCTCGGCATTGACTCCTAATGTCGGAGCCAAACACGAGGATCCTGCTGTTGACTCCTCGTTTCCGAGCCACAACACGAGGATATTTTGGTTGACTCCTCGTTTCCGAGCCACAACACGAGGATATTTTGGTTGACTCCTCGTTTCCGAGCCACAACACGAGGATATTTTGGTTGACTCCTCGTTTCCGAGCCACAACACGAGGATATTTTGGTTGACTCCTCGTTTCCGAGCCACAACACGAGGATATTTTGGTTGACTCCTCGTTTCCGAGCCACAACACGAGGATATTTTGGTTGACTCCTCGTTTCCGAGCCACAACACGAGGATATTTTGGTTGACTCCTCGTTTCCGAGCCACAACACGAGGATATTTTGGTTGACTCCTCGTTTCCGAGCCAAAACACGAGGATCTTTTGGTTGACTCCTTATTTCGGAGCCAAAACAGGAGGATCTTTTGGTTGACTCCTCATTTCCGAGCCAAAACACGAGGATCTTTTGGTTGACTCCTCGTTTCCGAGCCAAAACACCAGGATCTTTTGGTTGACTCTCTGTTTCGGAGCCAAAACACGAGGATCCCACTGTTGACTCCTCGTTTCGGAGCCAAAATGCCAGGATCTTTTGGTTGACTCCTCATTTCGGAGCCAAAACATGAGGATCTTTTGGTTGACTCCTCGTTTCCGAGCCAAAACACAAGGATCTTTTGGTTGACTCCTTGTTTCCGAGCCAAAACACCAGGATCTTTTGGACTGACTCCTTATTTCGGAGCCAAAACATGAGGATCTTTTGGTTGACTCCTTGTTTCTGAGCCAAAACGCCAGGATCTCTTGGTTGACTCCTCGTTTCTGAGCCAAAACACAAGGATCTTTTGGTTGACTCCTCGTTTCCGAGCCAAAATACCAGGATCATTTGGTTGACTCCTCGTTTCGGAGCCAAAACACCAGGATCTTTTGGCTGAATCCCTATTTCTGTTGGGTTGCCCCGGGAAGCTGTGGCCGCCCCATCCTTGGAGAGGGGTTCAAGACTAGGTTGGATGGGCCTTGGAGCATCCTGGTGTGGTGGGACGCATCTGGTGGTGGCACTGGAGGGGGATTAAGGTCCTTTCCCACCCAAACCAGTGTAGGATCCTATGAGATGCCTTTTACTGGATCTCACTGGAGTGCTGAGTCAGCAACATCCAACGTCCTCCCCTTCCGCCCGGGGCCGTTCCCCACCTCCGAGACCACTTCCTGAGCAGCCGTTGGCTTCTTCAACTGCTGGAGGGAGAACCGGGGACAGGATGGATGCCTCCTTCCTCCCCAAACCGGATAATCCCTCCCTCCCCTTCCCCCAAAACCGCTGCCCGTGGTGGAGGCCGGAGGGACCCGCTCATCCCCCAGCGCGTGGTAGGACATCTGGGAACCAAAGAGCTTTCCATGGATGGAATCGACTCTGTGAGAGTTGGTGGAGACCCACGGGCTCGATTTTAGGGGAGGTGGGACCTGGATGGGGAGACGAGACCTGGATGGGGAGACAAGTCCTCATCCCAAAGCCAATCCGTCGGGAATGATGGGCTCTTGTTGATTTCTCCAGGGTTTTCCTGCTGGGGCCAACAGTTGTCCCCTCTTGTTGGTGGGGTCAAAGGACATGGAGAGACTCTGTCCCAGGGTGGTCTTGTCTTCTGGGAAAAGTCTGCGTGTCCATCCTCGCTCCGTGGCTCGTGGTTGTCCTTAAAGATTTCTGGGAATGCTGATGTTGGGGAATTGCTGTTTCTAGGAGAGCTTTGGAGGTCCTGGTCTGCTGCCCCGGAGCTCCTGGTGGTGTGGTTCCTTGGTGAGAGAAGGGTGGAAACCCACGGACTTGATTTTAGAGGAGGTGGGACCTGGATGGGGAGACGGGTTCTTATCCCAAAGCTCATCCATGGAGGAGGACAGGCACTTGGTGGTTGCTCCAAGGTTTTTCTTGTGTCTCTTGGAACCCACAACCATCCCCAAGTGTTGGTGTTGGATTGGAGGCACTGGAAGGGGCTCCAAGGTCTCCCTGGAGCCTTCTCTTCTCCAGGCTGAACCCCCCAACTCTCAGCCTGTCATCCCAGCATCTCCAAGGCTTCCTCTGGCCCTATTCCAGCAGCTCCATGTCCTTCTGATGTTGGTGGCCCCAGAACGGAGCAGAGGGGCGGAATGTCCCCCCCACCCCCGGCCTCACCCTGCTCTTTCCTGCCTGGAGCAAAGTCCAGCAGCAGAAATATCAGCCGCCGGGACGCCAGTTGCTCAATCCTGGGCATTTCCAGCCCTGAAATAGATGGAATTCCACCACCCTGCACCCGCTGAAGGACCCGTGGAGCTCCTGGGAAGCCCAAGGAGAAGCTGTGGGCCCATCTCTCATTTCCACCTGCAAATGGCCAAGAACTTCGGGAAAACTTGATCCCGAATGTGTCCGTTTTCAGGAGGAAACATGAATTCCTCCCAAAGCAAGGAGGATTCGGGAGCAAAACCTCCAGCTTGCTCCTGGCAAACCCTGGGAAAAGGGGTCAGAGGATGCCACCATCTCTTGTCTGGCTCCAAGGAGAAGGTTCGGACGCTGGTGTGAGGTTGGAAGCATGGGGCAATGCCGGCCCCTCGGGATGCAGGATCATCTACCTCATGGATCTGGGACAGGAGTACCCTTGAAGAGGTTGAGTTTGGCGTTGGTGGCCACCAAAAGAGGTCCAGGCTGAGCTTGAGACACACAGAGCATCCAGGTGGCTTTTCCAGGTGCTTTTGGTGGATGAGGGGTGGGATGCTGGGATGTGGGTGGTCGTCTGGAGCAGTGGGGAACGTTGGGCTCTGCTGTGGACCATCTTGTGGTGACCAAGCCACCTTGTCTCCAGGTGGGAGCTCTTGGTCCAGTTTGGAGTGGGCTGGAGAAGGTAGAGCTGCTGGTTGCATCCTCTTTTGAAGGATCTCCATGTTTTGGTTCTTCTGTTGCCTGTTCTCCAGAGGTCCCTCCCAACGCCATATCGTTCCGTACCAGCATGAACGTGGTCTTGGAGAGGTCTTCTTCCATAACTGCTTTGGGCTGGAAGAGCCAAGTTTTGAAGCTTTGGGATGGATTTGGAGATGAGCTGGTGCCCGGGGGTGTTGAGATCTCTGGGCAAACCTACTGGTGGTGTCTTTGGCCACCAAGTGCTACTGTTTGACCTTCAAACACGACCCTTTGGGTTGGACCTGCTGTGGCTCTGCTGGTATGGACTTGGTCTTGGAGAGGTCTTCTTCCATAACTGCTTTGGGCTGGAAGAGCCAAGTTTTGGGGCTGTGGGATGGATTTGGAGAAGGTCTGGGATGTGGGGTAAGAAAGTTCCTGCTTCTCCACCAACTTTGGTGGAGCTGAATATCTCCTGTGGTGCCGAGGGCTGGGAGACCCTCCTGCTTCTTGGCCATCAGGTAGGCCCGGGTGGCTGGACAAGGGAACAACGGCCTCGGGATGCTCCAGGGGAGGTTTGGGGTGGATATTGGGGAAAAATTTCTACACCCACTGGTGGAAACCCCAAATCCCTTCCATCCGGCGTGGTAGATCCCCGTGGGTGGTAGCCCCACCACGTTGGGCGGTAGCTGGTGGACACCCAGTGGACACCAGTGGTGGACACCAGTGGTTACTCGTCTCTGGTGGCCACCACAATGCAGGAACACCGTGTTTTCCCATCCGTATGGACCAGGAATCCTCCCGTGGAGGTCCTTCTGCTGGTTTTTCTGGCACCACCAGTCGCTTTGATGGTTTTAGACCACGAAAGGTGACGCCTTGAGTCCGATTCCTGGGTTTTTTTCCAGGTTCTTTACAATATCCAGGAGCTCCATCAGCTCCGGCTGCCCGGGGGTGATTCCCACCCTCCCTTTTTTCCTCTCCAATCCAACACCTCCGAGATGAAAGCCCAGAGCAGGTCTTTCATTCCAGAGCTAACCCCCACGCCTTGCGTCACGCGGAAGATGATGCAACCCCTTGCCTAATCCCCTGGGATATTGTGAGTTCCTGTCCAATTTCCTTCATTTTTGGTTTCTACCAAGTCTATTCCTGGTCTAAACCAAGTTGTGACCCTCTGGAGGAGCCTGGTTTTTCCTCTCCCTTGACTGGAGGCCAGTTCACCCCCATCTTCAGACCCCAGTGTCCTCTGGAAGCACTGGTCCTACTGCTGTGGGACCTCAGTTGGTCTGGGATGTTCTGGAGAACTTGGCTGGAGGCCAGTTCATCCCCATCTTCAGACCTCAGGGTCCTCTGGGAGCACTGGTCCTGCGGTGGGACCTCAGTTGGTCTGGGATGTTCTGGAGAACTTGGCTGGAGGCCAGTTCATCCCCATCTTCAGACCCCAGTGTCCTCTAGGAACGTTGGTCCTACTGCTGTGGGACCTCAGTTGGTCTTGGATGTTCTGGAGGGCTTGGTTGGAGACCAGTTCACCCCCATCTTCAGACCTCAATGTCCTCTGGGAACATTGGTCCTACTGCTGTGGGACCTCAGTTGGTCTGGGAGGTTCTGAAGAACTTGACTGGGANATCCAAGTTTTGGGGCTGTGGGATGGATTTGGAGAAGGTCTGGGATGTGGGGTAAGAAAGTTCCTGCTTCTCCACCAACTTTGGTGGAGCTGAATATCTCCTGTGGTGCCGAGGGCTGGGAGACCCTCCTGCTTCTTGGCCATCAGGTAGGCCCGGGTGGCTGGACAAGGGAACAACGGCCTCAGGATGCTCCAGGGGAGGTTTGGGGTGGATATTGGGGAAAAATTTCTACACCCACTGGTGGAAACCCCAAATCCCTTCCATCCGGCGTGGTAGATCCCCGTGGGTGGTAGCCCACGTTGGGCGGTAGCTGGTGGACACCCAGTGGACACCAGTGGTGGACACCAGTGGTTACTCGTCTCTGGTGGCCACCACAACGCGGGAACACCGTGTTTTCCCATCCGTATGGACCAGGAATCCTCCCGTGGAGGTCCTTCTGCTGGTTTTTCTGGCACCACCAGTCGCTTTGATGGTTTTAGACCACGAAAGGTGACGCCTTGAGTCCGATTCCTGTTTTTTTTTCCAGGTTCTTTACAATATCCAGGAGCTCCATCAGCTCCGGCTGCCCGGGGGTGATTCCCACCCTCCCTTTTTTCCTCTCCAATCCAACACCTCCGAGATGAAAGCCCAGAGCAGGTCTTTCATTCCAGAGCTAACCCCCACGCCTTGCGTCACGCGGAAGATGATGCAACCCCTTGCCTAATCCCCTGGGATATTGTGAGTTCCTGTCCAATTTCCTTCATTTTTGGTTTCTACCAAGTCTATTCCTGGTCTAAACCAAGTTGTGACCCTCTGGAGGAGCCTGGTTTTTCCTCTCCCTTGACTGGAGGCCAGTTCATCCCCATCTTCAGACCCCAGTGTCCTCTGGAAGCGTTGGTCCTACTGCTGTGGGACCTCAGTTGGTCTGGGAGGTTCTGAAGAACTTGGTTGGAGGCCAGTTCATCCCCATCTTCAGACCCCAGTGTCCTCTGGGAGCACTGGTCCTACTGCTGTGGGACCTCAGTTGGTCTGGGATGTTCTGGAGAACTTGGCTGGAGGCCAGTTCATCCCCATCTTCAGACCCCAGTGTCCTGTGGGAATGCTGGTCCTGCAGTGGGACCTCAGTTGGTCTGGGAGGTTCTGGAGAACTTGGCTGGAGGCCAGTTCATCCCCATCTTCAGACCTCAATGTCCTCTGGGAACATTGGTCCTACTGCTGTGGGACCTCAGTTGGTCTGGGAGGTTCTGAAGAACTTGACTGGGAAGTACGTGAAGGCCCAGGTGGGTCTCCTTCCTTTTCATCCTAAACTTAGGGAATAACTGAGGTGGGAAGGACCCTCGAGGTCTTCATCCCATCCCTGAGCTCAAGCAGAGCCAACCTCAACTTTAGGTTGCTCGAGACCCATCAGGTTGAGTTTTGGGCATCTCCAAGGATGGAGATGCCCCCTCTTTGCCCACTGTCCCACTCCTGACTTCCTCATTCTCTCCTTGCCCATCTCCAGGAGGAGTTTGTCTTGGTCTTCTCTCCATCCTCCAATGGAGCAGCTCTTGGAAGCACCTTCATCTCCTCCTCCTGGAGCAGAATGAGCCCAACTCCCGCAGGTCTTTATCCTCCCATCCTTCAGTCCTCAATGACCATGGAGACCTTTCTTGGGGCTTCTTTTGTTGGGTCTTGGATCTACCAACATCTCCCTGATGGAGCGGGACCACCTCACTATGGATCACAGTGGTCGTTGGTCATAAAATGTGTTGGATTTGAGGAATCATCAGCCATGGGAATGGAAAAGCACCTCAAGGCTCATCCCGGGGTGTTTTCCAGGGGTGATGGTGAAGGTTTGGGGGATATTTTTCCACCCTGGGAGACGGTTGAACCTCCAGGGCGTGTGGTTAAGCTCTGCTTCCCGGCTCCGACGAGCCGGAGGAGCTCTCTTCTGGAGAGATGTTGGCATTCCTCAACTCCTGACCTTTGGAACACGTCGTAATTAAACCATCCCCGAATTCCTCTGGAGCCAGGTCCATCCCATCCTGCTCTCGGCACAAAAAAGTGCCGGGAAACTCAACGACGGGCTCATGATTGGACTTTTGAGGCATATCCCAATGTCCTGGCCTGGGGGTTGCCGGGAAAATAGAGGGAAAACAGAGAGGAGAGACCCCGGTGGCCCCTCCCCGAGGGTGTTTGACCTCTGGGAGGGGAGAGATTGTGAGCCGGGAAACGAATCCCGACTCCCCGGGGCTCCGTGGGGAGAAGCCGCGGCTCCTGCTGGAATGACCATAGAGGGTAAATCCCAGACTCCCAAATCCCAGCCCTTCCAACTCCCTTCATCTCTGGCCGTTTCCAAGAAGCCGGGCTTTGCAGGGAGGGAGGGAGGGAGGGAGATAAATCACCGCCTGTTTTCCTCCCAAGGAGACAAGTTGCTAAAAATAGGAGCCGTTGCCGGAGCTCCGGAGAACAAAGGAGTCCCCTGGAAGGCTCCTGACTCCGGCCCTCGGTGCTTTGCTGCCCTTAAAGCTGGGGATTTAGGGATGTGCTTTCCAAATCTCCCCATTTTTCCCATTTTTGTTAGTTTTTGGGTTCTTTTTCCTTTCTCTTCCCCTCCTCTCCTTTTCCCGCCCCGGCTGCTCGGTGACTCAGGCTTTCCTGAATGAACTTTTCCTGGTCTTCCATGACCTTCGTTCCTCGGCCCTGGATCCCGCTGGCCTTTTCCAAACTGATATTGTTTTCTGGGAGCTGGGGAGATGCTGTGGGACAGGCTCTGAGGAGCACTGATGTGATGAGTTGTGGTCCCCGGCTCCGGGTCTAGTTGGAAGATCCCAACCCCTCCGCGCCTCTGGATGGGGTTTTGGAGCACCTGGAGATGCTCAGCATCCAGAGTCTCATCCCTGGGGGTTTGGCCAACACTGGAGCAAAGCAGAGCTCCTCCAAGGGCCAGATGATACTGGGATTCCTGGAAGAACCCTGTGTGTTGCCCATCCATGGGGGTTTGGCCAACACTGGAGCAAAGCTGAGCTCCTCCAAGGGCCAGATGATACTGGGATTCCTGGAAGAACCCTGTGTGTTGCCCATCCATGGGGATTTGGCCAACACTGGAGCAAAGCTGAGCTCCTCCAAGGGCCAGATGATACTGGGATTCCTGGAAGAACCCTGTGTGTTGCCCATCCATGGGGATTTGGCCAACACTGGAGCAAAGCTGAGCTCCTCCAAGGGCCAGATGATACTGGGATTCCTGGAAGAACCCTGTGTGTTGCCCATCCATGGGGGTTTGGCCAACACCAGAGCAAACCAAATCTCCTCCAAGTGCCAGATGATGATGGGGCTTCTGGAAGATCCCTTTGTGTTGACCATCCATGGGGATTTGGCCAACACCAGAGCGAAGCAGAGCTCTTCCAAGTGCCAGAGGATGCTGGATCTCCTGGAAAAACCCTCTATGTTGGCCATCCATGAGGGTTTGGCCAACACCAGAGCGAAGCAAAGCTCCTCCAAGCCCCAAATTGATGCTGGAGCACCTGGAGCAAACCTTGGATGCTGGTCCAAGGCCCGGGATGCGCGTCAGCACTGGGGAGGCTGGTGAATCCCATCCCTAGAGCCTGGAAAACTGGTCTTCTCCACGGGATGGCCCAAGACAACCCTTTTCCAGGCTCTGGGCTGCGGCTCCGTGCCCGATATCCCGGCTGGCAGCATCTTCCCGTTAAACTGCTTTAGCCTCAGGAATGATTCCACATCAAATAGTCGGAGGCAGGATTAAACCCTCTTAAGTGTGGCTGGGAAATCCTCCCGTAATCCCCACCCGGCCACGGGAGGAGAAGCTCAGGGCAGCGGGATCCGAGGAGGATGGGGTGGGGAGGGTGGTTTATCTGCTGGGGGAAGCTTTTTCCAGATCCATGAGTTTTTTCCTCAGGCCAGGAGAGCTTTGCTGGGAGCAGCTCAGGCTAAACAAGACCCAAATTTACTCCTGGATTTGGCAAGGGATGCCAAACCTTGGGGTTTTCCTCTCTGTTGCAGATGAGCCCGATCCTGCCCTCTCCGGTGCCGTCCCGGCTCTCAGGACCCAACTCGGGTAAGTTCCCATGGGATAGGGCAGAGCGGGGGCTGCCCGGGAGCCCCAGCGACCCCCAATCCCAAAATATCACCCTGGTTGTCCTCCCACCAGCGAGGACACCAGCAGGTCCCTCCAGCAGAGTCCTTGGATTCCTTGGATTCATCCCATTTGTCCCGTTTCCCGACAAACCCCACACGGTTTCTGCCTGAATCACCTCCTGGAGTCCTCCCAGTTGTGCTTGGAGCCCTCTTGGCTCCCCTTGGAGCCACCCCAGTTCCCCTTGGAGCTTTTGTGGGTCCCCTTGGAGCCACCCCAGTTCCTCTTGGATCTTTCGTGGGCCTACCTGGAGCCTTCCCAGTTGCCCTTGGAGCCATCCCGGTCCCCTTGGAACCACCCCAGTTCCTCTTGGAGCTTTCATGGGTCCACCTGGAGCCCTCCCAGTTGCCCTTGGAGCCATCCCGGTCCCCTTGGAGCCACCCCATTTCCTCTTGGATCTTTCGTGGGTCCACCTGGAGCCTTCCCAGTTGCCCTTGGAGCCACCCCCGTCTCCCTTGAGCCCTCCCAGTTGTCCTTGGAGCCATCCTGGNGCTCTCCAGTTCCCCTTAGAGCCTTCCTGGCTCCCCTTGGAGCCACCCCCCCCCCACTTGCCACCTTCATAGGTCCACCTGGAGCCCTCCCAGTTGCCCTTGGAGCCATCCTGGTCCCCTTATAACCACCCCAGTTCCCCTTGGAGCTTCCGTGGGTCCACCTGGAGCCTTCCCAGTTGCCCTTAGAGCCACCCCCATCGCCCTGGAGTCCTCCCAGTTGCCCTTGGAGCCATCCTGGTCCCCTTATAACCACCCCAGTTCCCCTTGGAGCTTCCGTGGGTCCACCTGGAGCCTTCCCAGTTGCCCTTAGAGCCACCCCCATCGCCCTGGAGTCCTCCCAGTTGCCCTTGGAGCCATCCTGGTCCCCTTGGAGCCACCCCAGTTCCCCTTGGAGCTTTCGTGGGTCCCCCTGGAGCCTTCCCAGTTGCCCTTAGAGCCACTCCCAGGGACTCCATGAGAGCCAAAATCCCACCTGATGCACCTCAGTTCCCCTGGAGCCCTCTCAGTTGTACTTGGAGCCATCCTGGTCCCCTTGGAGCCACCCCATTTCCTCTTGGATCTTTCGTGGGTCCACCTGGAGCCTTCTCCAGTTCCCCCTGGAGCCTTCCCAGTCCCTGCTGGGAGCTGGATGCCCAGTCTGGTTTCCTTGGATGTCTCCAACCCCCTCAGGGGTCTCCTAAACATCCCTGAGCATCCCAGAAAGGGCGGGTGGGTCCTTCCTGGGCCAGCGGTTTCCTTCCTGAGTTGTTTTTGAGGAGGTTTTGTGGGATTTACGGTGTGTGTGGGAATGGCGTTTCCCTGGACATCACCCCACGGACAACAGCCCATCTTCCCCCGTCCTCGGTCCTTTCTCTCCAGTATGAACAGGGAGAAGCTGGGAGGGTGAGCACGGTGGGACGAGAGGGTCATTCCCACCCAAAACTTGGCTTTTTCCAGGAAAAAGGAGGTTTAAATAGGTTTAAGGAGGAGGAGGAGGAGGGATTGAGCGGGAAGCTTGTGGATCTGGCAGCCCTGTTGTCCCCAGCAGTTGTCTCACGGGGCTTCTCCAGGTGCTGGGTTGTGCCATCCCAAGGTTTCTTCCCTCAGGATGGCTTTGGAGGGGACAGGAACTGGGATACGGTGGTTTCCATCCCGCTCTTGCTGGGTAGAGGGAGAAGATGGGCATGAAGGTGGGTGTGGAGGACAGGAGCTGGGTCCCATCCTTAGGGAAGGGATGGGGACATGGTCTGTTCCTCCCCAGGTTCCCTTTGAAGCTTCCCCTGAGGACATTGGGGCTCCTGGATCTCTCAGATCCCAGTTCAGAAGCCCAGATGTTGGGATCTGGTGTCCTTCAAGGCTTGTCCCTCTGAGCTTCCCACCATCCCAGAAGAAATACTTGAAGCTCTTTAGATCCTGTCTCCAACCCCTTGAGGCATCTCGGAGAACATCTGGTGTCTCTGTTGTGGCCGTGTCCTTCTTCCAGGAAAAAGCTTCCAAGCCCAATGTAGGACTTCCCAAACTCCTAGGCTGGGGTTGCCTGTGGGTGTTCTTGGCTCCTCTCGGACACCCAGTGCATCCCATCTGGGTGGCCTGGGATGGGAGCTCACCCCATGGAGGTTTCTATGTTCTCCAGTTGCTTGATGGGGTCCTTCCCAGCTTTGGGAGGTTCTTTCTGAGGGTTTGGAAAAGGATGGGGAGGAACCACCTTGATCCATTGTGGTTTGGGGTTTCCAAGTGCTGCTGTGGGGTGGGATCACCCCAGAACTTCCATATAAACCATCCTTTGTTCCCAGAGACCTTTGGTGTGGTCCACGTTGACACTTCCATCCTTTTTTATGGAACTTTGAGGAGCTTTGGGTCTTCTCTTTGGCCTGTTGACATCATTAAGAGGGAATATCCCTGGTCAGTTGGGTAAGGAGGAGGCAGGAAGAGGTCCAAGGATCCCGAGGAGTTCAGAGGAGAAGGGGAGGGAGCAAAAAGTGGAGCAGGGAAAGGGGAAGATGAGCTCTGGGCCAAGTGGGATGTGGTGGTGGGAACCCAACCTTCTTGTACTTGGCATGAACCTGGAAGAACATCCAGGAGAAGATGCAGATGTGCTTCTAGGTGCCCATGGCCAAGGGAGGGTTGGATTTTGTCCCAGATGTTTAGTTTTTGGGATGAGATGGGAGTCACCAGGATGTCCTCAGCCCGTAGCACCACGTAGACACGGATCAACCCTCTTGTAGATGGAAGCATGAGTCCAAACCCGTTACTAATCCTCCAAAAACCCCCTTTCAGCTCCACGAATGAGGAACATCTGGAGTTCAAGAAGGCTTCTTTGTACCGGACGGAGGCCAGGAGCTCCCTGGAGCTACGGAACATGCCGGTGTCCGGCAGCCTCAGCTGGGACACCTCGGAGCTGGGGACCAGGGCAGGCGAGGGGCGAGAAGAAAGCCCTTTGGAAAGACTCTCGGGCTCCAAGGAGCCAAAGGACGGGCGGTGCCTGAAGGACTCGGTCTTCCCTGCGGAGCCCCAGGTGGTCAATGCCCGGGAGGTGGATCCCGAGCAGCTGGAAAGCGACTCCGAGGAGCTGGAGGGCGAGAAGGTGGCGGCCGAGCCCCCCAGCCCTCGTGCCGGGGAGGAGAAGTATCTCAAAACTGAACCAAAGCAACTGGAAGGCCTCGGGAAAGAGCACTTGGAGAAGAGCAAGAGGGGAATCCAGAGGTTGGAATGGGCTTCCAGGCCCACCAGGAGCCCGAGTCCTCACTACAAGGATGTCCACAAGCCAACAGATGTAGCATCCAACTTGCCCTTCCGGGGCCGGGAAGTGCCTCCTCCGCTGACTCCAACGGTCTTCAGGAAAACTCTAAACCCTACCCTGGGCAAGTCCAAATCCCTGGAGAGCTCCTCGTCCCACAGGAAGGGGCTGATGGTGGACACAGAGGTGGGGGAGATGAACCCCCTGAGCGCGGCCGAGTGGACGCTCCCGAAGCCGGGTCTTCAGCTCGGAGCCGATCTGGCCGTCGGCAAACAGTCCTGGACAGTCAACGCGGAAGACTCGGTGGAGAGGATCCCGTTGATGTCCCTGGATCCTTCTCCCTGCAGTTCCTATGACCTGGAGATGAGGCCCTACGTCTGCAGCGTCTTGTTGGAGGAGCAAGGGAAGGAGGAGCTGGGTCCGGAGGAGGATCCTACGGTCTACACCTGCATCGAGTGCAGCATCTACTTCAGGAAGAAGGAACATCTGATGGATCACATGCTCCAGCACAACCGGGGACCAGGAAGGGACCAGGATGGGGATGCTCTGGGAGGACAATGTCAGTTCTGCTGCAACGAGTGCGGATGGGCCTTCGGAGACCCCACCTCCTTGGAGCAGCATAAGAGGCTCCACCAAGAATCCAGGGAGAAGATCATGGAGGAGATCCAGAAGCTGAACGAGTTTCCCGACGAAGGCCGGGAAGCCCGGCTGCAGTGTCCCAAGTGTGTCTTCGGCACCAACTCTTCCAAGATCTTTGTCCAGCATGCCAAGATGCACGTCAAGGAGAGGAAGGACCAAGGGGCCAAGAACCTGAAGCTCTTTGGGAGCGGGAGTGGTGGGGAGATTCGGGACAACCCCCTGCACGGCATCTACGGACACTTCAAATCCAAGGAGCAGGTGGCCCTGCAGATGCAGATCCCACCTCAGGCCGGTGGGAAAGGCCTCAGCACCTGCATCCTCTGCGGCTTCCCGGCTCCCAACGAGAACATCCTAAAGGAGCACATGAAATACACCCATTCCCACCTCTCCTGGGAAGCTGAGGTCTACGAGGAGGATCCCAACCAACCAGGAACCAGCAGAGATGCCTACAGCCCGGCCAGGATGGATTATTTTGGCAAAGCAGAGAGGCTCTTCCCTCCTCCTCCTCCTCCTTCCCAGGAAAGCACATCCCACTACGAAGCCCTCCAGGGTTTTGCCCTGGGACAGCCCAGACTCGAGAAGAGCAACGGGGCCGGCAAGAAGGACTACCAGACCTCGGGATTTCACGCCAGGAAAGGGGCTCCCTACTCCACCCCCCATAAAATCATGGGGCTCTCCGGTTTTCCTTCTGGAAAAGCTTATTCCCAGTTGGCTCTGCAGCACCTGAAGAGAAAAGCAGCATCTCAGCACCTTGAAGGAGAAGGTGACGGATTCCGGAGCCACCCCGTGGGGCTGGAGGAGCTCAGGCACAGGTGGATGTTGGCCAACGACGGCGGGAGCCTGGAAGAGGAGATCTCCATGAGCACCGAGATGGATTTGGGTGGGAGCAGGGATCTTAAAGCCCTGGCCATCCCTCAAGCTGCCTTAGACCTCAAAAGGACCTTCAGAGACACCTTGAAGGCCACCGACTCTTCCATGGCTTCGGAGGAGCAGCGGGAGCAGCTGCGGATGATGGTCCCCGTTGTCCTCCTGGAGGACGTCAACCCCCACCCAAGGGCGACCAAGAGGCCCCGGGGGAAGCCCTTGAAGAGGAAAACCACCCTCCCTTCCCAGGAATTCCTGCTGGAAGAGCCCCTTCCCTTGGACGTGCTCCTCTTGGATGCTCCTCTGGAGCTGGATGACCTCCTGGACTCCGACTCGCCCATGTTGAAGAACGAGGAGAGGAAATGTCCCTACTGCCCGGACAGGTTCCACAACGGCATCGGCTTGGCCAACCACGTGCGGGGCCACCTCAACAGGGTGGGGGTGAGCTACAACGTCCGGCACTTCATCTCGGCCGAGGAAGTCAAAGCCATCGAGCAGAAATTTTCCTTCCAAAAGAAGAAGAAAAAAGGTAGTATGTATCCAATTCCACCTGAGTTGTCCTACTCCCTGGGTTCCATCGGCGGGAAGGAGGTGCCTCCTCCTCCTCCTCGCCGAGAACTGGGTACGTACGGGGGGCTGGGCAACCTCAGCCATGGTGGCTCCATCCCCTTCTCCATCCTGGGGGTGTTTTTGGGGGTTGTTTTTCCTGATTTTCCACCTTTCTCTCCGCAGTTGCCAACTTTGATCCCAGCACTTTCAGCCTGATGCGCTGCGAGTTCTGCGGGGCCGGGTTCGACACGCGGGCCGGTCTCTCCAGCCACGCCAGAGCCCACCTGAGAGACTTTGGGATCACCAACTGGGAGCTGACCATCTCCCCCATCAACATCCTCAAGGAGCTCTTGGCCAACTCCTCGGAGCACCCCATGCTGCAGGCGGCCATGGGAGCGGAACCCTCGTCCCCGGGAAGAGAGAGGGAGCCCCATGGATTCGGGCCACGGAAGAGCATCACCCCCCTCTCCGAGGGTGGCGTCGCGCGCTCTCCGTTGTCCCCGTTCCCTCCAGCCTGGGGAGAAGAGTCCCTCCAGTCCTACAGAGACAGTAAGTGTGCGTTCCCAACACTCCATGAGAGCCAAAATCCCACCTGATGACCCCAAATCATCGCGTCATTCCGTGCCGGAGGGTGGGTTTGATGGGTGGTGTCATCTCCATCGTTGAAGCTCCGTATTCCATGAAGTTTGATGGTGGAGATGGTGGGAGATGAAGGAACTGGGCAGTTGGTCTCATCAGGGGTGGATGGAGGGGTCTCATCCCACCAGGAACCCGCCCGTTGGACGTTGGTCAATGTGGTCCCCAGAGAGGGGTGGATGGAGGGGTCTCATCCCACCAGGAACCCAACCAAACGCTGGGTGTTGGTCAATGTGGTCTCATCAGGGGTGGATGGAGGGGTCTCATCCCACCAAGAACCCAACCAAACGTTGGGTGTTGGTCAATGTGGTCCCATCAGGGGTGGATGGAGGGGTCTCATCCCACCAGGAACCCAACCAAACGTTGGATGTTTGAAGAGCGTGGTGTTTAGGAAGGAGGTTTCCATCAAGAAAACCCCTAAAACTTGGGAATCTCAGGGCAGAGCTTGGCTGGAGGACAGGAGAAGATGGTGGTCCATCCCAAAGGGCTGGAGATCTTTCTTCATCCCTCAGATGCTTCTTCTCCACCAGTGTTAGGGTACATAAAGGGTCCTTCCCAAATGGATTTGGATCCGAGCTGGTCCCCACCCATTGGTGAAGCTCCAAGTTCTTCACCAGGCACCACCAACCCATCCCAAACACCTCCCAGGGTTCTCCTGTCTCCAAAAGAACCTTGGTTTTGCGCCAAAATCTTGGGAACGTTTCTCCCAAAGACCCAAAAACCTCCTTCCTCCCTTAAAATGGGGTCATCACGGGGCGAAGTTTCCCCTTTTCCCATTAGGTTCTGGGAGGTGGGATGTGGAGAAGGGAGGTGGGATGTGGAGAAGGATGGAAGAGCAGGTCAGGGAGAAGGAGCTCTGGGTTTTCCCGCCTCGGCTCCTTGTTTGAAACCAAAACTGAGAGAAAAAGGTCCCAAAA
>VXBW01006785.1:0-35575 GCA_013400375.1 Thinocorus orbignyianus
TGAGGGGGGAATCAACACAGATCGAAAAAAGCAGCACAATATCAGGTACCTGAGAAAGGCCTAGTGAGAGAGATGGTGCTAATGCAACAAACTTGCTCAGAGAGAAGTTGCAGTGCTTAAAACAATAAAATATTTTGTTGCAGCATTGTTGTATGCACTGAATACTTATGTAACTTGCTGGCAAGTGCAAAAGTTCAGCACTAACAGCTAAAGCAGTAAGTCCTCTTCTGACTCCATCCTCCATCACCATAAACCCCTCTACTACTCCTAGGGCAAGGAAGAGAAGTCAATTAACACACTATATGGGTCCTAGAGTTTTCAAACTGTGTTTATTTTGCAGAGAGACTCAGAACCCTTGCTTGTTACGTGAATCCTTTTTTTAGAAAGAAGAGTCCTATTTTACCTAGAAATTGGTAAAGGCATGTGAGCAACAAGCCAGAAAAATACACCAACACCCTCCAGTACACAGGACAACAGGCTAACGAGTTCAATTTCCAGAGGGACCCATCCACTCAGGCATTTAATTCACCCTACTAGTATTCTCAATTGCATTTCTGCTACTTCGACTCACCTCCCTCTCCTACCCACAGGCCATGCAGCATCCGCTTACAGTTATTTTCTCAGATTAGTTCCAGCACACCACCTGCAGTGGTCACTGTAAATAAAATGAACCAGACAGACCAGCAGATATCCTAGAATCCAGCCTCACGTGCATTGCTGCACCCACATTCATGATTTATGTGATGTCCTAGATGCTTCTTGCCAGTGCTAAAGTCCAGGTTCATACCAGGCATTGGCAACGTATTCCAGGTCCGTGCTGCCACACAGAATCATCAAGCCCAGAGAACCATCCTACAGTATCCTTGCCTTATTCAACACATGATGCCTCTGGTCCTACCCATCAGCATCTCCTCCAGCTAAAATTGTATAAAACACCATTAGGAACTGAAACTTTGAGGACAGCTTGCAATCCTTCATGTGTCATTTACTAGGTGCAGTAAAACAAATTAACATCATGGGAGCACCAAAGAACCATACCTCCAACTGGATCTTTTGGGACCTGAACGATCTGTTTATCTATACTACCACAGTACACTTGGAATGCCCTGTCTCTTTACCTCTTGACTCCCTTACATTTATCCTACTTCCATACTTTTAAGTTTGTTAGGGTCACAATAGCTTGAAAAATACTTCATCAGAAGCAAATACACAAAATTACTTGTTTTGACTTGCAGTCTCCAAAACAATTAATGTGGGGAGGGAGAGAGGGCAGGATGCACTGTCTTAGTATAGTTAACAAGAACTAAATGCCCTCCTTGGTGCCAAAATTAAAATACTCCTGCTTTACTTATTTCAACCAATCTTAAGTACTACCCATGCTTAAACTCTCCCTGTGGTCATCAGCTGAGTTACTGGAAGTGGCTGCAAACCCAATAGCACACCCTACTTATACTATAACCATGAAAACAAGGAATTTTTCAACCCTGAATATCCCAAAAGACTGACATTCTCCCAAGAAACGTAACTAACAAAATAGCTTAGTTTTGAACCCACAGGTCACAAGCAGCAAACTCTGGAAGCTCCCAAGATAGTTCAAGCAATGCCAGTCTCCTTGCATCCCCCAAGCTAGTGAAGGCTCAGAAGCATCCCAAGCAGAAATTGCAGCTAGCCTACATCCTCCAACTATGCTACACTTGCATAAAAACCCTGCTGTAAGTTCCAAGAAAGGTTGTCCTCTCTGGTCAGGGGCACAGTTACCTCCCATTCAACAGAGTCTCCACTATGAAGGCGAAAAACCTCTGGGAAATACATGGGCACATTAAACACCAACAAAAAATCCCTTCCTCTTCACGCTTGAGGAAAGTATGTATGTTTTCCAAACAATCAAGACTCAAATTTACCTTTCCTATGAGATTTCTTAGGTCATTCACCCTCGCTCCATCCAAACTAGGTTCCTGAGCCTCCGCAGGGACAACGGACCTCCTGGCAGTACGCAGGCAGGTGCTCTGCCTACAGGCCTCCTTACCCATCTCTGTCCACTGAAAGGGTGCAGAAATGAACGTGAATTCACCCTGAATCAGACTGCACCTCTCCAGACATGCAGTGAGAACACATGCAGTGAGAAGACATGCAGCACCTTGCCCTCTGGCTAACGGTTTTCCAATTTGCAGATCCCACACTAACCAGAGGCTGCTGAAACCCCTAATGGAAAAACAGCATAACAAAGAACAAAACTACTGTTTTCAAGTTAGTTGTCTTCTCATGACCATTTCAAAACCATATCAAGTAGCAATTACCTCATGAAAAAGTAAATGCAAATAACAAATACAACAAAGAGTTGCCATGTTTCCAGTTGCTGTGCAGAACAAATACCTTCACGGTTTCTCATCTTCCAGAATGCATGTGCACTGATACAGGTGGCCTGTGATCCAGCAGATGCCAGCACAACTGAGAAGCTGTGCTGCTGGCTCCCAGATTTGAGCCACTTCATTTTCAGGAGCAACCACTGAACTCTGGCAGCAGACACATCTATCGTCTTCCAGAAATCAAGTGTCATTCAGACAACAAAACAAGTTTCAGTCACCAAAACACCCCCACCCATGGCTTACATAAAGCTCCCTGCTGCATTCAAGGCCTTCCTTTGGTTCCAAGAATTAGAACACGTCATCTGCAACTGTTTTTTCAAAACATAATATTAGGGTGGCCAGCTTTAGCATGACCAATAAAAATATAAGCAACACTTCTCAGTGGTTGCGGAATCAGGGAATTGTCAGAGTTGGAAGGGACCTCTCGAGATCATCTAGTCCAACTCCCCTGCTAAAGCAGCACTNATGATCATCTTTGTTGACCTACGCTGGACTCTCTCCAGTAGTTCTCTGTCTCCCTTGAACTGCGGAGCCCAGAACTGGATGCAGTATTCCAGTTGTGGTTTCAGAACTGGAATAGTAGAGGGGGACAATGACCTCCCTCGACCTACTGGCCACACTCTTCCCTACGCAGCCCAGGATTCCATTGGCCCTCTTGGTGACAGCACATTACTGGCTCATGGATGGTTTACTAGATACACCCAGATCCTTCTCCTCAGAAGTGCTTTCCAGCAGGTCCGCCCCTAATCTATACTGGTGTCTGGTATTCTTCCTCCTCAGGTGTAGAACCCTACGCTTGCTCTTGTAGAACATCATTAGGTTCTTCTCTGCCCTGCTCTCCAGCCTGTCTAGTCATACTGGATGGTGGAGTGTCTGCTAGCCCTTGTAGTTTGGTATCATCAGCAAACTTGCTGAGGATATATTCAGTCCCCTCGTCCAGGTCATTGATGAGTATGTTGAGTAAGATTGGACCAAGTATTGACCCTTGGGGGACACCACTGTTTACAGGCCTCTAACTTGACCCTGCTCCGTTAATTAGAACCCTCTGAGTCCAGTCACACAGCCAGTTCCCAATCCATCTTACTCCCCGCTACATCTAGTCCACACTTCCTCAGTTTCCTAATGAGGATGTTATGGGAGACAGTGTCAAAAGCCTTGCCGGAGTCAAGTGAGATGAGATCTGCTGCTCTTCCCTCACCCGGTCATCCATCAAGTTTATTAGATATTTTCTCTTCCAGAGAAGTCCCAGTCCTCAGGCACTTCTTGAAGAGTTTATTTATATAGATCGTATAATTAAATAATGCTATAAAAAATATTTTTGCATCAGATGAATAAAAGCTTCTAGGCTTTTTAACTGCTTAATACATTGGGTCAGCATGTATTTTATAATAAGTGGACTTTATTATAACCATATTTTTAAGATAAAGGACATAGTCAACTGAACTTTGACTACTGCTTATCCTAACATTCTTCTTCAGAATTGATGCCAGTAAGTTTAAAAAAAATTTTTAATAACATTTATGTATGAATAATTTCTCTTTGCTGTCATTACTCCTTCGCCCTTGTCATTTAATAATTTGCTTACTGTAACACAAAACATTTGCACTCCTGCATCCCAAAAGGTATTCCAACAGGAGTTTTACTTAGGTCTCTATTTTTATTTCGACTGAGTATCTCAGTACTTCTATGCACTGATTCTAGAGTTTAACAAATCAAATAAAATTTGATTGCTGTCCTCACTAGACATCCCAGAAAAAGTGCTAAATAACAAAATTCAGCAAACACAAACCACTTGGTCTCTGCAAAGAAGCAAACTTATAAAGTAACATCATAAGATCTGGGGTTTTGTGTGTTACTTTACTGAAAAAAAAAAGAAATACAAATGCTATGCAGACTTTCAACTTAGTCGCATTCCTCCGGTTTAAGATATTCTGCAAGCGTCCCTCTGTGGATAAACTACATTTATCAAGTTTACATGTACCATACTGGCATCATCATAATACAAAAAACAATGAAAACCCTAATATAACATCAGGTTTCTTCTGTGCTGCACACCAGTTATTCAACAGAAACCTATTCAGACCTAACCAGCCATTTTCCTACCTATTTCTGTGTTTTACAAAGTTACAAAACTCATTCACACATGTCAGAGAGAAGTTGAGGAAGACATTACATATAAACAAAACATACCGCAATGGGACCTGAACAAGGCGTTGATGTTGAAGCCCAAAACAGGTGTTGCTAGGAATTGAGTGCTAGTACTTGCTCCACAACTGACAGATGAAATCCTGCTTCTAACCAAAAGAAATCAAAGTGATCATACACATTACGTGATCCAAGTCTAATTTCTGCCTTTTCTAGTAGAAATACGTGCTTAGCTTGCTTTCTCTAGATCACTGGTGCACTCTCAGATGCCTTAGAGTACCTCAAGGTACCTGAAGACAAATCACATCTTTAACCAGATGAGGCAAGAGTTCAGGACCATATACCAAGAGTAGTATGTCTATATCTACATTCACACAGTCTACAATGACAAGAAGTATTGATGTATTTCTGCTGTACATTGAACTTAAGAGAAGGAATACAAATGTCGGCCATACCCTAAGTACCCACAGCTATTTTAACACCAGGATCCAGCTGAAAGAGACAGATGTTTCCCTCTTCCATAGGAAAGGTCTTCAAAGCCCACAGAAGGGTCAGCCTCATTTGAAAAAAAAAAAAAAACAAAAAAAAAAAACCCAAAACAAAAAACCCACAAAAACAAAACCAGAAACAACAACAACAACAACAAAAAACACAAAAAAAACCCCAAAACCAAAAAAACATAAACAAACCCCCCAAAAAAACCCCAACCAAACACAGATAGAGCATTTCATTTTCTAGCTCCCTCCGTTCTTTACTGTTTTCTTACTCTCTACTTCTGCTAAACTAGGCTCTAACACCATAAATCTGAATGAAGGGACAAGTAAAGCTATCGCATCTGTTTTCTTCAATGAAGTTCACAACTCCAGCAGCCTGGGTACCTTCTTTTCCTCACAGGTACTACCAAGACCTTTTGCTTTTTAAATCCAACTATTTACATTCTTGTCATACTTCGAAGTGAATACATGTTTCCAAGTTCATTAACTTCCTCGTGATCAAGAAAGATGAAGAAGAAAATACATTAAGGCACATGTCACTTTCTCATAGATAAGCTCCAGAGGTTCCCAACAGAAAACAGCAAAATTGACACACAGAAGTTTACTGACACTTGTCACCACAGACTGCTTTAAAAATTTTCACCAACTGCTAATACATCCATCTTCAACTTAAAACAGTGTATAACCACCCATAACTTGGTGTTCTTGTTGTCCCCAAGAAGTGTGACACAGCTCAACATGCAAGCAACACTAGAAAGACGATGCCAGCTGGGAGTGGGGAGAAAACACCACCTTAAACACAACTTTCCGGAGGAGGAGGGGGAAGATCTTATATGTAGTGTTCTAAATTACAAATATCTCTGCTTTATGACTATTTAGGAAAGTATGATTCAGGACACAAAATCCTGTCTCCAAGCTCCAAAAATGCACTAACAACAGATAAGCACTGTAACCAGATGAAACCTCTGCTTCTCACAAATAATGATAGCCATCCTGTTTGAGCACGCAATCCAAATTATAACTGGGCTAAAACAATGCGAATACCTTAACTTTTTGTGAACAGCTTTTGCTTAGCTTAGTTGTGAATGCAATTATCTTTACAGAGGAGGAGGGGAGGGGAAAGGAAGATATCCCACTCTGTGAGACAATGTGAGAAGTCTCATGCTAACCCTCTAAACAGATGCCTTCACACACAACAGCAAGGGAAGGACCCTCATGAAAGGGGTCATCATAGCATACCATTACAGCTACCTTACTAGATACAAGTCTGTGGCTCCTTTCCACTGAAGCAACCCAAGAATTAAAAGCAAAAAACCTACAGAATCCTTGACTGATAATATCTAAGGCACCACACACTCCTACGCCTTTCAGACAATAGTCCCTTCTTATCTAAAAAATTCTAATCTTCAATGGGTTGCATTTCAGCCAGATTCTTCTCATTATAGCAAAGTACTGAGAAGAAATACACGCAAAGTGTCAACCAGGTATAATAAAAGGAGACATCACACCAAAAAAGCTTAAATGATTTGACACTGGGTAGAACTTAAAAGCAAGGAAAAGTTTAGCATCAACTCCTCAAGATTTTTCTAAAGTAATAGCATGAAAGTCAAGGAAATAAATCCAGTCTCATTTACTGTAGGCGAGCTCTGTCTGTTGAAGAGTCCAAGTCTTGCTCCAGTGTTAGCACAGTGTTCGGAAGAGTCATGAAGACCTAACACAATCCCTGATTTCTACACCACTGGAAAAAAGAAGTACTCCATAAACTGTGCATTTATGTTAAGTCAAGGACAAAATTAGACTGAAAAAGGAACAAGAAAATTGTTGTACATGCTTGATGTTGCTTTGCTCTTTAATTACTTCCTAATTAAATTTGCATTCTTTGATCGTATCTACTATTATAGGCTAATGCTCCAAATGGAAATAAATGCTAATTCTCCCACCAAAAGAACGATCAAAACCATATACATTTAAATAGATTAGTAAAATTTATTTCAAGTTGTCTTCAAAATATTCTCATCTACTTACTCAATCTTCAGTTTACAAAACTCTTTGCCAAGGATGCATTACTCTACAATCACCCATAAACAGTCTTCTACTCTTAACAACAAAGAGATGCATGTCTTGTGGAAACACATCATAACTTGTCAGCATTAAACTCAAGATGGGCCCTACACAGATATGCTGAACTGTCTTGCAGGTCACCTGTGACACAAAATTTCAGTAATTAAATTGCTTGATAAGAAGCACTATCTTTTTACATAGAGGTTTTCAAATTAAGTAACAGGGTCAGTGTTGCAGCACTGATTCCTACCACAGAAATACTGGATGTTGTTTACATGTAAGTACAGAATGCTATAGGCTGAAAAGCATCTATGGAAGTCACATAGCCTAACTTTTCCTCAGCACAGGGTCAGCTTAGATCAGATTGCTCAGAGGCCTATGTGAGTTCAGAGCATCTCCAAGGTGGAAATCCCATTACCTCTGAGAATTCCAGAATTTGACTATCTCTACCTTCGTGGTATAAATTTTTATCCTAGTTGCAATTTGCCATGTTGCTGCTTGAGTCCAGTATCTCCCATCTTATCTCTAGGCATCTCCAAGAGGATAAGGATAATCAAGCTTTCTACAGTGGCCACTTCCTCTAAAATAAAGATTAGTGATCATGTGCGTACTTTACAAACTGATCAAATATCAAAAGATAGGGCCCTTAATCAGATCAGTCAAATACATAGTGAGAGTGTATTGTTTATACAAGCTACTATTTTAGCTATGAAATAATAAAATAAACCTTCATAAACACACATAACATTTTGCTACATCAAATGGGAAACAAAACCTAGAAAAATTCGAGGAGTTCTGTGTTTATTTCAGGAAGTTAATGCCTCACTAATCCTTTAGCTCTCCACAGGAATGAGTAAAACCCTCTGGATACAAAGAGAAAACCTGATTATCTAAATCACTGGTATCTAAAATTTCAAAATCCAAAGGTCAGATGCCTCCCCAGAGGACAGAACCTCTAGCGCCCCTAAGAACAGATCAACTACCTTGATGGTATTTTGGAGGCTTATAGCACAATTTTCAGTACTATGTTCAATTGTCCCAGTGGTAGGGGCACAGTTATTTATTTTACTGAAAGAACTGTGCAAGTTGTTCCAAATAATAAAATCAAAAGTTAATAAAGATTTTTCCCTCTTAATTAGCATCTACATGCTAGCTTGCTCAATGGAGCTACACTCACTGATGTTATATTGCATAATGTAATCAATTTATCAGTACGCCATCCCAATCATTAATTCCAAGCTCATAATCGTTTTTATTTACTTTAATTAATCACAAAGTTATAATTTCCTAACAAGGACTGCAGGCTGACCTATATTAAAAGGTGCCACAGGCTATTAGCAAACCAAAGACAAAGCCAGGCTTTTCACAGCACTGCATGGTGGCAGGAGGAGAAACAACAAGAACAAACTGATACAGGAGAGTTCTATTCTGCATATACAAAGTGATGCATCTTCCCCCCACCCCTGAGGACAGAAAGGCACCAGAACGGGGCCCAGAGCGGTTGTGCCACCCCCAGCCTTGGAGGTTTTCAAGACACAACAGGATCAAGCCCAGTAAAATTTGGTCCCATCTCACAGCTGGTCTGGCTGTGAGCGGCAGGCCGGACTACAGGTCTGCTGAGGTTGCTTCCAACCTGAGAGATCCCGAGAGGTTCATTTCCCCACTGCCACATACACACTGAGGCAATCCCAGCATCCCATTCTGACATCTAACATGCAAAGTCAGTTGATTCACTTGTCTGCTTTCCCAAATCTCTCAACTGGACAGATTCTTTTAATTCTTATCAACAGCCTTCAGCTTTCTGCCCGTTCTGCTCCTTTAAAACACAGACGGTAACCTCTCCACCAGCAGACATAGTTTTTTCTCTGGGTATCTCCTTCAGGGTCAGAAAAACAGTCAAGAAGTCCCCACCAGCTGAAAAACAGAAGGGAGAAAACAGACATACTATAGAACACGTAGGAAAGAAGACAGGCTCTCCCAAACATACAGACCTCCTCACAAGCAAAGCCTTTTGTATTTGACTCGCATCCAGCCACAGACCTTAGAAGGTTCAGGAGCCATTCCAGTTGCCATGTCTAGTAGCACACGAGTCTTATGACAAGTTTTTCCTTTAGCACCTCTACTGTGAAAGCAGCATTTTGATCTGCGCTAACAACCCTTCCTTAACAAGGATGACAGAGAATCATGGCATGGCAACAGTTCAGTAATCCTACCTGGAGTTGAGTCCAGGGTACTGTCCAAAAGCAGCAGCCCTGGTGAGCTGCCTCTGACAACAAAACTGCTATTTGTCTGGTGCTGTATTTCAGGTAACATTTTCACAAGTGCAAGAGCGGACATTGCATTAAGTGTCCTCACCCAAAAACTTACAATACAGCTTCACAAGATGTGCAGCACCAAGCCACTTGCTCAGCCTGTATTGAGTGAAAGGAAAAATAGGGCTGCAGGGAAAGAAGTAGCAGCCCCTCAGGTAACTGGCCAGGCAGGCTCCACACATTCCCCACCAGTCCTCCTGCCCTGGGCTACGCACACTTTTTTTTAGGTTGTATGCTGCACAGCTGGTGTTCAGGTATTCCCAAGGATCAGAATAAACAGTTTTGCAGAGGTTTCATTTCTGGGTTGCCAGCTAGCTATTTCTGTTCTACAAGAACTCCTTTCTGGTCAATGACCTTGGACTTGAAGCACATGTATTCCAAGAAATCATTTCCTTTCTGCTAAATTTAACGTTACTGTTCTCAGGTCTCTGTGTCACATCTTTTTTTGCTAGAGAATTTTGCCAGCTCAGACAGAGTTAAGGCCAGCTTGACCACCAAAAGTACAGATCAGTATATATTTCTATGTTTATGTACATCCTAAGTACTCTGTGAAACACTGCAACTGAACAAGTCAAAGGTGATGATATCCATGATTCCTAACAATAAAGACTTAATTATTTATCCTATCACATGCTACACCAGGATTCTATAGCTTCCAGTCCTTGCAGCTTTGGCTTCTGCCTTCTTGGCAGCAGCCAGGGATCTCATTTTGAATCAAACTTTTCCTGTCTTGACTAGTTCAACACAAGTATTAGAAATAAAATTTTTAAGAAATCACAACAAACACCAAAAGACTAAAACAATACTGAATATGCAAATAACTGTTTCAGCCTGCAACGTGAAATCAAAGAGTGTCCAACGTAAAAAGTCATCATTCTATTTAGTTGAACAGAAGTTCAACTGTTCAGAAGTTGAACAGAAGACTACATCCCACTGCCATTTGGAGGTCAGACCTCCCCATGCAGCTCATCACTAGCACTTAACACACTAAGCTAACTGATTTTTCCTTTTTCTTGAACCAAAGAGAAAACTAAGGTACTGGAGATCAAGTCCTAAAAAGAAATAAAAGAAGTGTTTAAATGGAGTCAGTCTACAAAAATTATGACCATGTACTACTTTTTCCTTTTCTAGGAAGTAGTACTCAGCACTTGAAACACACTAGTCTGATTTTCTCAAAAGGGTTTTACTTTGCAACTAGGAGAGGTCAACAGAACATTCAGTTCACAGATTTTGATTTTTTTTCAGGCATCAGAGCTAAATTGTCATTGAGTACTTATTTAAAGTATCTCCACACAGCACATGTCCTCCTGTTAAATTCATATTCAACACTCAGTGTGTCCCCAGACAATCCCTTCATTCCTCAGTTCATTTATTGCTTTTTCCTTCCCTTTCTTCTGAGATGTTAGATCTGAGAGATCCCAGACCAACAAAGATATCACATAACATGCACTCTTAATCATTACTAATTTGTATCAGATTTAGATCACTAAATAATATCCATTTTTATTCTCCAAGTAACAATGTAACTATATGTACTGTCTATCAATCCTAAGAAGTTGAAAGCCGTAGAATGCAGGTAACAGATTTAGTTTTCAATCTTTTCTTCTATCCAAACATGTATTCCATGAAGAGAACTGGTCCTGCCAAGACTTCAGACAAAGTCTTTACACAAAAAAACCACAGCCTTCCCTTCAGAGTGCAAGGTCTGTAAAAAGACTCAGTAGGAAGCAAGTTTCAGATTCAGACCATTTCAAATGCATGAGTTTTAACACACACACACACACACACACACGCACAAGATAAAAAAGATTATTGAAGACACACTAAATAACTTAAATCAAGGAAGTATCACTTGCCTATATAAAATTGCAACGTGTCTTCAGCCATCCAGTAGCCTCATTATTTGAGTGATCTGGATGGTTAACCACAGAGAAGTATCTTAAGAGAGAAGTATCAACAGATCATAATTTTAACTAATTTTCCAGAGTTATCCAGATCTCCCATCTACCACAGGCACAGAATCATACCTTTATTAGTCAGTATTTCTAATGGATTCTTTGTTATTGAGTTTGTGTATGTGTGAATTTCAAGTTTCCATCTGGACTTGGGTTAAGGCAGGGTGGGGGTGGTTTGGTTTTGGGGTATTTTTTGCTGATGGAGGGAGAGGGCACAACATTTAGGAAGAGGAATATAGCAGCTACTTGATGGTACAGCTTTCTCCTTCCCTCCCCTTAACACATTATTACTCAACTTGCTCTGAATATAATTTGAACAACCTCTTCCTCTGCCTGTGAGCCACTAAAATATCATTCTTTTACAACTTCTTCCTCTACTGTCTGGAGTATTTTCCAAATGAAAAAAAAAATTTAAAAAAAGAAAAATCCTTCTACTGTTCTATTAACTGCAATCTAAGTTGCTGACATTCCTATTGCACAGTTAAAACTACTTGAAAATTCTACACTAGAAATATCAGAGTAAAGCAGACAAAACATGACTCTGACTAAAATTATTTGTGCCGTAACCAAAGCATACCAAAAAATCCATGATAATGAAAAAAGAAAGCCAAGTCAATATCATGAAATTTTATTACCATAAGAAATAAATGGACGTGAAGTAAAAAGAAAGCTGAATATTGGTGAGATATAAGAGCTGTTTGTAAACACTACTTAAACTGTTATTTCTGTTCAGATCTATTTTTCAGGAAAAAAATGTGTCCTTACAGTTAGTTTGATAAATATTATTAAAGACATTAGCCATCTGATGGCTGTAGCTTCCTAACAATTCTGTAAAGAAATGTCACATTTGGTTTTATGCCCACATCATTGAAATAATCATAATAAACCAAAGTTTGTGTGGTGTTATTTTGACGGAATCAAGCTTTTCACAACACAATCAGAAGTCTAGGTTCTCTATGAGGAAATAACGAGCGCTGCTGAACACTGCAAGGTACCAGAATAATCATGCTTACAAATGGAGATTTATTTAAACAGAACAGAAAGGTATCACAGAATCAGGGAACACCATACAAGACAAATCATTAAACTTATTGATGCGCCTTTTTTTTTTAAACTTAAATAAAAGTTTAACCAAGATACTAGACCTGGATACTTTTCAACTTCCAGACACCACAGATTTTTACACTGTAACCCAGGTCTGTCAGGAGATCTCAAGGAGACCAATCTGGGCAATAAGATTTTGTCTTGTTTGCAATGAAACATCACCAGCTTGGTTCTCTTCCTGATAAAGATCTAAAGTGTAAAACCCTTTAAATAGTGTGATCAAGTACCATTCTCGATTAAAATTCTTCTGAAGTCTCTCCTTACTGGGTAACACAATTGAGATTTACTCTTTTGTAAGAGTAAAGGTGCAATGGACAGATTAGCTTGAACTCTCCTTTAAGAGGATTAACATTTCATGGATATGTCCTTAGTATTCAGTTATACAGAAAATCCAAACAGCACTGAACAGGAAAGACACTACAGACCAACCAAGAATATTACTGAACGTGAGCTGGTGTTCATTCCTAATCTGTTCCTCATACCATTGTAAATTGGTACCAACACCTACCTGCAACTTGTTAGAAGCACATGTAGAATCACAGAATTCTCAGAGTTGGAAGGGACCTCTCGAGATCATCTAGTCCAACTCCCCTGCTAAAGCAACATTACCCAGAGCACATTACTCAGTACTGCATTTAGGCAGGTCTTGACTGTCTCCAGAGAAAGGGACTCCACAACCTCCCTGAAGAGCCTGTTCCAGTGCTCCTTCACACTCACTGTAAAGAAGTTTTTCCTCATATTTGAATGGAACTTCCTATGTTCCAGCCTGTGCCCATTGCCCCTTATCCTGTCACTGGGAACCAGTGACTCTTACTGAAAAGAGTCTGGCTCCATTCTCTTTCAACCCACCATTTAGATACTTATAAGCATTAATAAGGTCTCCCCTCAGCCTTCTCTTTTCCAGGCTAAAGAGTCCCAAGCTCTCTCAGCCTCTTAATGCTCCAATCACCAAACTCAACAGTGCACTAAGGCTCAAAAAGGAAAGGCAAGATTTAGGCAACTGCAACTTGGAAGAGAAACCACCAGATGCAAAAAGGAAAATAAAAATCCCTTCTCCAAAACAGCAAAGAAACATTTTCCTCCTAAATTGTTCTTAGATTTCTGGCTCAACTGCTGACTATTTTGGAAAACATATTCAGTAAAACAGCCTTTTAAATTAATAATCCATACTGGATCTTGTCAAACACAGAAAGAGTCACAGGCTAAATTATGCATGTATTTGTTAGAACTCCTAAAAAGCAGTTAAACCCTTCCTGAAGACAGTGTCCCTTAACATTGGATCAATCAATTTTAAGAACCACATGTAAAAAGGAGAGACATGGATGCAAACAATAAACACCCCAGGAACACACCGATTCAAATAAATACCTTCCTTCCTGCAGCAGACAGGACATAGATTCCTTACAAATTCACTCCACTGTATGTTTTTAAAGAATATTATTTTGGAATTCAAGTAAATTCTTGGGCAAATTCCTAAACTAATAGGTTTGTATTTCAAAAAGTATTTGACCTACTTCTCAGGTCCGGGTTAAATCATGTGTGCGCTGAGTTCCATTTCACCGTCCTTTAAATGTTTGGTTTGGTACCTGGAAATACTGCACACAGAAACCTGACACAAAGATGTTTTGTGCAGGGTCACAAGGTGACGTTTTCCAAACAAAGTGTTTTGAGCCAAGTCTTCTCTGACCTTTAAGAGCTAGCAAGTTACAGACTTGTTTCTAAATTCCTTCCATTACTTTAAAACAACACAAAACTAAATAAAACCCAAAAAAAACCACCAAAAGCCAAAACATCCATTTCAGAGTCAGGAATGGCAGGTCCTAAAAGCCACAGAAATCCAGTTTGGAGAAGTTCTAATGTCACTGAGAAGAATTCTGAAATAAGGATCATGGAACACCTCAGCCAACAAAGTCTGGAGAGGGATTTCAAAATTCTCAATGAGGTTACGGTCCTTAAACATGCACTATTTTGGGGAACTCTACATTAGACCAGGGCATCCCCACCACCATGGTGGTAAAGAGGTAGCCACAATATTCATTGAGTTCGGAGTATTTTTCCAGAAAAATTTTTGCAATCCTCATCATTACATTCTGGGATTCCTCAGTATCAGGGCAATGTACAACTGCATTTCTAGTGTCAGAACTGCAGGGCTGAGGTATGAACTCCAGCAGAGCCTTCAATAACAACAGAAATAGTTAACCTGGGCTGCATCAAAAGAAACGTGACCAGCAGATCACAGGAGGTGATTCTACCCCTCTACTCTGCGCTTGTGAGACCCCACCTGGAGTACTGTGTCCAGCTCTGGTGTCCTCAACATAGAAAGGACATTGAACTGTTGGAACAGGTCCAGCGGAGGGCCGGGAGGTGATTATAGGGATGGAGCACCTCTCCTATGAGGACAGGCTGAGGGAGCTGGGGATGTTGAGCCTGGAGAAGGCTCCGGGGAGACCTGATAGCAGCCTTCCAGTATCTGAAGGGAGCCTACAGGAGAGCTGGAGAGGGACTCTTTGTCGGGAAGTCTAGTGAAAGGACAAGGGGTAATGGTTTTAAATTGGAAGAGGGGAGATTTAGATTAGATATTAGGAAAAAATTCTTTCCTGTGAGGGTGGTGAGGCACTGGAACAGGTTGCCCAGGGAAGCTGTGGATGCCCCACCCCTGAAAGCGTTCAAGGCCAGGCTGGATGGGGCTTTGAGGAACCTGCTCTAGAGAGAGGTGTCCCTGCCCATGGCAGGGGGGTTGGAACTTGATGATCTTTAAAGTCCCTTCCAACTCTAACCATTCTGTGATTCTATGACAAACATGGCTATCAAAAATGAATTGAACACACACAGCTGGATAAGGCTATACTTGAGAAACGCAATAAGGAAGCCAGAACTCAACAGTCCTGCCATGAGAAATTTGGAAGGTAAAGGTATGAGTAGACAGGATTGAAGTACATACATTACACATCCAGTCTCTCATTTGAAAAGCAGAATGTCTTCTGTATGGCCAGTGTCTTTAAAGTAGACTGAGGAATACTGACATTGAAGGAAAACAAATTCTAACAAAAAGTATCTCAGACCAGAAGGACATTTCTTACAAATAACAGCACTTGTACAAATCCTAACACAACTTACTATCTCCCCAAATACCTGATCCACAGCACATTCACTGCGAGCAAGAAAATGTATCCTTTGCATTCCCTATATATGTTTAGCCTAAGATTACATAAGTAACTTAAAATCCTATCCCCTATTTATTTCCTGCTATAGGTCACTAAGAACTAGAGCCTATTTATGACTGATACAGATCACATTTGACACAGAAACACAAGCAGCATATAAAATACAGTGGTATTACAGACCAACTATTATTTTCCTCTACTGGGACCTGTATACAGTATACTCGGTTCATCTGTAAGCAGAGAACAGTGTTGCAGTCTGAAAGTCTATCATCTCTTGTCCCAACACCCAGTATCATACAGGCAGGTTTCTCAATGTTTATCATGGATCAAAACAGGCTGTCTACACTCACTTAAGCTCACAGGAAGCTGCATAACTTGAAACAGAAATGACATGACATAAAACTGAACTAAAACTGAAGTGTGAATAGGGTAAGATGTACAGCATTTTTATAATAAATCAACTGCCTTTATTACACTGCAATGAGATCACTTGGCTGTAAAAGTATGAGATTTACAACTACCTCATCTTATACACAAGAGTACCGTATTTTATTTTGTAAGCCCTGACAGGGGTGAAGGGTGGGACGAGAACTGAAATTTCTCTGAGGTCCACCCTTTGAAGGAAATAAAAAACCCCAGTTATTTACATGCTTCTAATATCATGAGAAAACAAACTTGTAACTTTTGGCCTTAGATTCAAAGGCCATTTGCAGTAACATTTCATTTCGATCCAAACAAATGCCTTTTCTTATATATTCATAAAGCATCAAGCAACTCTACATTTCATAAGAAAATTCATTTCTCTATACATTTCACACTTCATGCGGTATACATGGCTAGTTTGATTTTGCAGCATACTAAATTGAAGAAGAAATCCAAACAAGCCAGTCCCTCACTGGCACTGGAGAGAGAAGGAAACAGCAACGCAGGAAAGAAAATAACTTGTTCACAAAAGAAGTGGGGAGGAGGGTGGGCAGGGAGGAAGAAAGAAAATTTAAAAAAAAAAGAAAAACAAAAAAAACCAACCACGCAGCAACCAGAACACAAGCAGCTGGCGATCAGAGACTATGAAAAACTTCAGCTCCACAATAACAGGATCAGTTGCATAATCGCTGCTGCTTGAGAAGTTATACAATGTCCACCCTTCTCCTCATTTGGAAAACAAGTAAACAACAAAAAGTCCTTTTAGCACACAGCAGCTAATAAAGGAATTGCCACATGTTAAATCCTACTAAAGAGAAGGCCCTCTGTAGTTTCAAGCATTACTTTTTAGCTTCCTGGAATATAAAACATTAAATTCTATGTTAACCCTTACTGAAAGCATCTTATTTCCCCTAAAAACAAGATGTCCTAACACCAGTGCCAAGCCACAACAATTTACTACCTAGCTTTTCGAGTCCTGCTCTCTTAACACATGTTCACATTGGAGAAAGCTTTCTCTTAAGGCTAAGCTGCACGAAACATGACCTCTCCAGTTGCTGCAGAACTTGGTGAATTCTGTGGCTATCAAAATACTTGAACCGGAATCATACAGTACCGACAAATCCAAAACACTAACACAATTCTAGTTCTCTACTTGGCTATTTTGTACATATTTACAGCAGAACTGGGAAAGTATACATAAGAGAAATGAAGACAAATCAATCTGTGAGGAACACCAGGGCAGTGAAGAAAGAGGTCTTCCTGAATGGTTACGTATTGTGCAGATCTGTACACTGTGGCATTGCACAGACTTCAAGTGAGGTTTCACTCAAGCATGAAAGACCACGAAGATACTGCATGCTGACTAAGAGACAAGTGAATTTTAGCTTGCCAGGACTGAATCCATAAAGATTATTCTAGCCTAATTATAGCCCTCTCATTAAGGAGTTGGACCAAAAGAACAAAAGTTTTATCTCCTCGTCTAAAATTTGCATTTCTCTGTGATTATCTCTTTTCTGCTGTAAGTCTTGTCCATTTGGTTCTTCTTACCTCCGGGTCAAAAGGTTTCTGTCTTCCTACTGTGATTTGGGCTCTCAGCCCAATGCTGCTGCATTGCAGAGTCAGCAAAGACATGATGCAGCAATATGCCTCAATTTCTTTGGTAGTGGAAGTACATGTCACTGTTGCCAAACCCTGAAAGCCATCCAGGTAAAACACAAGAGGTCCCATGGCACTTAAGAAAAAAACAAAAAAAACCCATGACAACAATGCTGAGATGGCCATCTTGGCCATTTTATGCCCTGTTGTTATTTGCTAGCTGGTGTCCAGAATATTGCAAAATTCACTGATTGTGCAAAGACAGAACAAACATTCACTCTTCTGCTCATCCCTACAACTCCAAGCATCACAACCTATGCTGAGCACAAAACAATCCCTGAAACAATTGCAGGAATCAGCAGCTGCCCTTAAAGAGAAGGGGAAGTACCAGGATCCATATTGCAGTGGAAGCACAGATCAATTAATGAAGAGACACCTAAACTATATTCCCCATAAGCCACTACTCCAGCCTGACAGCTCCTGGGTAAGCAGCCAGATGAGAATGGAACCATCCCTAGTCAAGGCCAGGCTGCATGGTGCTTTGAGCAACCTGGTCTGGTGGAAGATGTCCCTGCCTACTGCAGGGGGTTGGAACTAGATGATCGTTAAGGTCCCTTCCAGCCCAAACCATTCAATGATTCTATAAAAGAGAGAAGCTGCTAACCTGAAAGCAAACACAAATGAACATGCCAGCCACAACACACACTGATGATGTATACCCAAGATATTCGGGGACCAGCAATTACAGAAAGGCCCACTTCTCTCCGCCTAACTCACTGGCCCTGAACTTGCCTCAGGAAAATGATACAGGTGCTATCCTGCCACACTGGCCTCTTGTTGTCCCTGCACCTGCAGCAAACTGCATTGACCAGTTACAATTTCAGAAGCCACAGCCAGGTCACAGCTGCATTTCACTAGCAACAACCATAACAGGAAAGCAGCAGATTTCAAACTCCACCTTCCCCATCCCCCCAGTATTGGGGATTGCTGCAGATGGCAATAATCCAATCCTTAAAGCCCCTTACTATGAATATGCTACAAACCAGCATAGCTTTATCCACAGCGTTTCAGCTCTGAATTAAATAAGCCACTTACCTTTCCTAATGCTTCTGCAACAACTCTGAATTTTGATTAACGACCTGCTCTGCTCCCTGTGCCCCTTACAACAATTTTATCAGCAGCCCCCTCACGCCCTGGCTGTCTAGCACTGTGAACAGTTCTCACATTCAGGACTCGGGCAGGAGTCAGGGGAGCCTGTTCAAGGAATAAAGCAACTCCAGCCCACTCTTAAAACACTAATGTACACTACTCTGAGTGCAACTGGAACAGCTACTGTGGATCAAGAGTGTGATGCCCTTCCACTTGGAGAATACAAGAATATACCACCCCTATCCTCCCACTCTTTCTAGCTTTGGTGCTAAGGAAGGAAGAGAAAGAGAAAAGTCATAAGCACAGAGTGCTCCAGGACTCCAATGTGCAAAATCCGGCACTGTTAATAAATTTACTTATGAGATAGATACCTAAATGCTAAAAACTAAGCAAGTCAGAAAGCTCACAGCTAAGCTTCCAAACCTACCAACTGTGGTACCCACTTTCTAATGCACAGGGAAATGGTTTACATAAGAATATATGTCTTATTAGTAAATTCACACATCTGAAAGATAATCAACTTAAATGACTCATTGTTTAACTGTCAGGGGATGATCTATAGTTGATGATTTCCAATTAAACAGCTCTTTGGAAGTATGGTCTTCAAACCAGCATCTAAGGTGATGGAAATCAAGACAATTCTTTCCTCAAAGGCTATAAGGGCATCCTACACATCTGTCTTGATTTTGGACAGCTGGGTTCACACACTTAGGAGAGGTGAACTCCGCCCTCTGTGTGGCTTAGCTGATGAGCAGTTTCTTTTAACTTAATCACTCACTATCCACTATCAAATGCTTCAAGTCTGTAATGACCTTTATTTTCAATGGAGAATGGACAGACAACTAATAGGTTCACCACAAACCCCCTCCTAAGCCACTAGGCTTTTTGCATCTAGGTAATTTGTGTTTAGGCTTTGCAAATATAATCGAGGGTCATTCTGAGTCCCCAAAAATATTCACAATTAAATTAAAAATATTTCTTTCTTCAAAGGGGGAAAAGAGAAAGGAAGAAACTAGACGGAAAGATAGAAAAAAAATAAAAAGGAGTAATAAGAAGACAAGCATTTATCAATGATGCATTAAAAACTACAAAATTGAGCAGGCAAGTTCTGGATGCAAGAGAAAAAAAAAAGATATACTTCCAGAGGACATGAAAGAGATGTAAAATGGAAGACAGACCACTGTTCTACGGACACACAAGTCCTACAAACCTGTTTACTTAAACAACTAGAAGCTCAAACACACATGCTCAAATCCGATTATCCTGCTTTATAACCCTAAAGCTTAAGTTTGGAGAAGAGATAAAAAAACCTAAAGCAGCAATAACATAAAGCAATGAAAATAATTGTCATTTGTTTTTCCCGTTAAACCACTAAAAGGCTTTTGCCAGCTTTGTCAGTAGTGTACTCTAGGAAGTTGCAAAACTTACTCTGTTTTGGTCAAAAAAGAACACTAACATAAACATACTATTTCCCACACTTGTCAAGTCTCAACAACTACTCTTCTGCCCCACCAAAGAAACAAATATTAAAAAAACTTTCATCCTTACATCATCCCAGTCAAGATTATTTAAGAAAGTAACACAAAGAAACAAAATTAGCACTTATGTATTTTGCACAGAACTGAAGTACTGCAACTCACTGATCACCAATCCTATGGACAAAAGGGAGTCAATCCAGATTGTCTGAATCAGAAACAATTATGCTGATTGCAAATTACCCGTGCATGTACACACCGAAAGAAAAAGAAACCAATAGTATTTGGAATGTCAACGCTATCCTGAATTTAGATTAACTGAAATTATCAGAAGCAATTGGGGGGGGGAGGGGAGGGGTAAGAGGTGGAGAGGGATCTGTTTAGTCTCCTGTGTATTGTCCCTTTGATTTTTACTGATAATTAAAATATTTAAAGGGGAAATTAAAAAAAAAAAAGCAGGAATGGGGGTGAGTTTTGAGAAGGATCTGAGTGTATCAGCCGCATGCTCCTATCTGTGGTTTCTCCCTTGCATTTCCAGGAGGATGTTGGAGGAATTCTCTATAGCAACTTTTTACAAAGCAATATTTTAAAACAAATGCTTTGGTTTTATGCCAAAAACTGAAGCCTGGTAGACTGCATCAGCAATAGACTTGTAAAAAGTCCACAAAACAGTTCTTAAAGAATATTTTTTTTCAAAGGCTGATCAGGAAGGACATACAATTGAGGTTATGACACACAAAAAGACACCCCAGAAGACCCCAAACCACCAGAAAAGACAAATGAATGCTCTGGCAAACCAGAGCACATGCACAGACATGCACACATTCTCCTTTGCTTTCTCTCACAAGCAAGCAGAATATCAAAATAAATCAAAAGAGGAAAGCAAAATAATGCATTTCTTCCATTTAAAGCACTCCCAGGAGCAACAGTAGCGCATCTGCCAGGTTTACAGGAACAGTCACTGCAAGAGAAACACTAACTGTGGGTTACTACCCTGGGTTCTCTTACTTGTGGCAAGCTGACACATTCCTTCCATCTGCTTGTCCAGACTTGTCAGCGTACCATTTGGAGGCAGCTGAAAAAACTTATAATGATGATAATATAAACCATACATTCAGATACCACCTCTTCCTCTATCAACCAGTGGTGACACCCAAAGGAAGAACGATTACTCTAACATCCAGCAAGAACTGCCCAAAGGGGATTGGGAATAAGGAGGCAGGGCATCACTAACCAGTGAGATGAAGGAAGGAAGGAACTGAAGAGCAGGAATAAAAACCCAGGGTGCATGAAGAGCAGACAGCATCAGAAGTGGAAAACAAATACTCTCTTCCCAAATCCCCAAACTTTTTTTCTCTAATTAAAGAGCAAAGGCAAAAGCTCTATCCACGTCCAAGTGGGACCAAATACTACAATTTCCTAAACTGAAAGAGGGTGAGGGGAAAAAAAGTAAAAGAAAAAAAGAAAAAAAAGGAGTATTGCACGATGAGAGCAACACAATTTTCTTAAGCTTGCAGATCCACTAGGAGAGTTTCTCTAGAAATGCTCAGAAGAGAAATAGCTTCCCAGAAACTGCTATGGTTCCAATGGTACAGATTTGGTACCGGGAGGACCTCATATTCTGGAACCATCTGACATGCTTAAATTATCGGATAAGAGGGGAGAGGGGAGGAGATGACACATGGCAAATGCGGTCTCATCACACAAATGTACTCATTCGCTACCAAAGCTGGTATGTGCTGCTCAGCATCATTAAACTGATACCTTTAGCTCAGCAACTTCACTTTAATCACATTAAAGATACACCAGCTAATGCAACCAATATATTAACAGAAGCCAATAATTCGTGCACTTGAATGAACAAAAAGAGGCTAACTGCTGGCTGACACCATTATTTTTAAATACAGTCAAATGCACGGTTCCATGCTAGGAACCAGAATGGGAAGACGGGATAGGAGTACATAAAGCACAGATTCCAAAAGGACAACCAACAGGTGCATGGAAACACAGGTTACATGACCCTTGGACGCAGGAGGCACCCCCGAGTTGGGGTAACTGGGAAGCATTTCAAAACAGGTAAGAAAATACTACTCCATATACCAGAACGCCAACAGATTACCCTGATCCATCTTAATGTCACTCTTCTTAAAGAATCTTAAGCTCAAGAGAGCAACTAGACTACAAATAATGACTACCACTCACTTAACTGTATTTTATTTACCACTGAAGGCTAAATTTATTCCTGAGAGTCAAGAGAAAGTTAAAAAGAGACTGGGTCATCTGTGTATGCAGATCATATTTACATAGTACCAGGCTCACTGGCCTAGTTGATAATGGTATTACAACACACACTAGAAAGTAAGAAAACTCACGGTCAGTCTGGAAATAAAAACCTCTTAGGAGAGTGATAACTGGCCAGGAGAACAGATTACTATTATTAACCACCACTAACCAGAGCCATTCATTACATGGGACATCTTTCTGGAAGAGACAATTCCACTCAACTAAAAGATGCCACAACCAATGCAGTGACATGTCACTGTTATGTGGAACACAGTCATTTCACAGTCATTTCTTACTGTAAAAACCATCCGGAATCACCCAAAAATCACCACTGAAGTACCAGGTTTTAACTAATAAAGGATACCACAGAGAGTGAAAAAGATGTCAGGCTCTGGAATCATACTGCTCCAGTACACACATTTTTCAGATCTTGCTCTGAAACATCCACGTTCTCTGCCTCTTTCTCTCCTCCTCCTCTTCCATATCTTTTTATTGAAGAAAAAAAAAAAAATTTAGACTAGGCTAGCTATTTTTCAAGAAGAATTTACAAGACCCCGCACAACAAACAGTAGAAAATAAGAACAACCTATTTATTAAGGGATACAGATTTTAGTACAGTACTGTATTTTTAGTACAAGCCTCTGGCTTACAATGAAGTTTTACCATGTTCTTCTTCCCAGACCTTCTCAAAATACTCTGATAGGTCTTAGGAATTCTGTCTCAGGAAAACTCATTACAGAAGGTATAAAAAAGAGTAAGAAGCTTACTTACTAACATCAAAATACTTAAGCATAGCAATGAGAAAGAAAAGGAGAGTGAGAATACCACCTACTTTCTGTAAGAGAGAATCAAGGAACAGCATTAACACGATACACATAAGCCCACATGGATATATCCTGACACTTACTGTCAGTTCACAAATAAAAGAGGAAGACACTGAAAACGGGAAGCAGAAAGCTGCAACGATAAATTAGAAGAAACTCACGCAATGAAACTCACTACTGCTTTTACAGAGTTTGCTATAATTAAGGAAAAGCATTGTTCCTCCACCGGACACAATGAGCACTGTCATAATTCCAACGAATGGAGTTTTAAAAACCCCCACATGTTGACGAGATCAGTCACTTAGGCAGCAGCTTACTCTGCAGACAAATGATCCCGTCAGCCACAAAACCCATCCTTCCTCCAGCCTGTGAATCTTCTCGGTCTGGCCAGCATCAGACTCATGGCTGCCAGTCAGGACATAAATGATAGGGAGGCCCACGCTCCACAGACCACCCCATATTATTGCCCTACCGTGCAAAGCCTAGAAACACGTATTTCTGAGTACTGAAGCAACCAAGTGCCATTCTTCTGTCTTGATACAGATCAGCTTAAGTGTTATTCTAACGATACCTGAAAAGAGAGCTGGAGGGCAACAGAAGCCTTGCTTTTTACCCCAACGCTCAGAGTCACCATAAACTGGTTGAAACAAAATCCTCATGACTAGTTTGCCAGCCTACTTTTTTTGTTCTTTATGTACAAAAATACTGAATTGTTGTTACCAAAGAAACTGGGAGAAGAGAGAAAGGGATCTATTTTGCTGGTTTTATTTTTCATTGGTATTTGTTAACTGGCAAACTGGCCATGGCCATGCAAGTAATCATTAACAAGAAGGGAGAAAAGAAAAAGGTCAAGTATTCTTGGCAAAGGAATTCTACAAAATTCTTCAGGTTATTTGCAGACAAATACCTCTTGCCCAGTCTAAAGAAGTGGTAGCAATACTTGTATTAGTGCCAAAATAACAGTCAAATAATAAAAGTCTTCACCAGGCCTTCATTTTCATGTAGGCAAAGCTGATTTCCTGAAACAGTTATACTGAAATCCACTCAAGGAGAATTTTTATACATTAACAAGAAAACACAATACTGCATCTACCATGATTTTTTTTCTTTAAACATCAAGATCACTCATTAATCCCAAGCAATGCAGCTCCTCTAAAAACCTGGGTTATTCAGAGACTTTTTTTTCCCCAAAGGTTATTTAATGCTTTAACAAGAAAGTATGTCTTCTGACTAACGTTCTTTCTGTGTCCCAAGTTAACACTAAACTCAGTCAAGTCAGGGTGTTCCTGATAGATGTTCTGCCCTCCTCCTCCCCAACTAACTACAGCTTTGTTTCCTTGAACATACACCCTGAGCAAAGTACAACAGGCAAAGGACACTCATTGTTTATAACTAATTTGTTTAAATTCACAAAAGCAGCCTGTGTTCTTCTCGGCAGAGCTTAAGAGCCTTCCATACACTGTGCTAACTTTCCAATGAGGTTTATGTCAGCCACTGCCAGGACTTTATGGCCACTGATACCAGTCGCTACTGCCCATCACTTCAAGAGCAAATGCATCAGAAGTCTAAGCAACGGACCAGTTTTATGCCCAGTGGTAAAAACCATTACAGTAAAATATCCAGTATTTCTGTATCCCATCAAATAACAAATGGCCTTACTATCTTCAGTATCACCTCAGGAAAAAAAAAGGAAAAAAAATTCACCTCCTACCCAACTGCCACAGTGCTTCATAGTGCACCTGAAAGATTCACATGACTTCATTTGATGCTTAAAGCACATCTCAAAAGCTCGCCCCACATCTACCACCTCTTATCTCTTCCTGTAGAAAGTCCGCCCTCCAAATCCCATGCTCCCAACTAAAATACCCTACCAAATGTCCTGCTTCAAGGAGGCAAGATTAGATGTCCCTTTCAATCAAAATTTCTCTGATATATTAAAACTGTCCTAGGTGAGTTAAAATTTTAAGACGAGTCTTTCTTCAGAACACATAATAAAGATCAGTATCCAAAGACAACAGCAGTTAGTCTGTTGAACCCAAGTTTTGCCCTGTCACTAATACCAGAATAAACCCTTCAACACAGTCCTGATAGGGTTTCTGGTATCTCTGGGTTTCTCAGAGCTTCAGCGAAATTAATTTTAGAATACATGACAAAATGCTAAAAACACCTGGTTTTGTAGGGCATTTTGGACAAGGCCCAAGACACAGGGTAATTTTTGGAAGTGGTGAGTTCACCATGCTACTTGAAGCACACTTTTAAGGATAAGTTTGCAGAGGCAGGCTGTGAAAGCAAGGAAGCCTCAAACAGTAGCCAAATCCCATGCAACTTAGTACCACTATTCTTGGAAATAGTTACAAGGATACCATATTTCAGGAAAGCTCCTAGAAGCAACCTTCCTCTTCTAATAAATTACAGAGAGCAAAAGAGACTATTGGTTTCTGGACCCAGAATATTAGGCCCTCCCTCATACAGATCACAGCCTGGTTAACTTATCTGGTAACAATGCAGAGCTACCAGGAAACTAACTGAAAATCAGGAAATGTACTTCAATCGATCATGACCCTGCAGTGTTTGAGGTGTGGGAATCGCTCCACTTTCCTACTCAAAGGCAGCCTTGAGAGGAGTACAACAGAGGGCAGACAACAAGCAGGTCTTCTGCGGATCTCCACTTCACCAACACAACTCAGCTTAATACAACAAGACAGACCTGAACTGAACTCCACACAACATGTGCACCTACTAATGAGAGTATCCCCCTACCCCCACCTTTTTTTTTGTTTATGCTGTAGATAAGTTTATACTCATGTATTGTGCTATTACGTTTTCATCTGAAATGTTTGTCCTTACTCAGGCTGCAAGTTCAGCTTCATCCCTCAAAGGATGATGGAAATGAGGATGGGCAGGAAAGAGGAAAACAGTTTTCATGTTTCAAATTTATTCTGCTTGTGCCAGAGGAAGCTAACTCCTCACCTTGCTATAATCACTACTCAATCTGAACTACTGCAGAGAAGCATCAACTATACTGATCTCCCTTTATAAAAGAGGATCACAGTTTAAAGACGCTTATAGCCAGATGAAAAACATTTTCTCAAGTACATTATTTGCAATACACACGCTTCCTCTACTTCCATTTATTAAGAAACACATATATAATGCTTTACTGAAATAAAAATAGGTTATATCTTTAGGTGGTTTAAATACTCAGTAGGCTATTCTATTCACACTAAGAAACTGTACCAGTAACTAAGAAAAAAACCAGAGCCACTAATATAACACATCCAGCCTCTCGTCTTCCTAAATGCAGAAATATCACCAGTGAAATTCCAAGGAATTTCAAACACAATGTAATTTTTACCCCCTATCCAACACTTCTAGGAACACTGTTATGTTCCCGGTAAGAACTGGAAAGCAAAACTTTTCTGTCTCCAGAAGTTGCTACAGTCAAAGCAGGAAGTGTTGTTACTATGCCTTTACACTCTCTAATAAGGAAAAGCTTGAAGAAATACTCCCTTGTTACTTCATGACCCACTCAAAAGCTCAATTAAATATTCTTCACTAGCTTATCCTCACTGCTCAGAACTGTTATAAAGAAACTTCTGCAAATCTAATTAATGAGTAAATTACCATCCTCTTAGATCATATCCGCAGAGACTTTGTTTCTACATTTCTGTTGTGGCTCACTGCTCAACTGCTGTTGACTCAAGTATTAGCATTTACCCTATGACACAACACCAAAACTGTTTCTATGCCTATTCCACATGACTGCTTATAAATAATGTTTACTTCCGCCTGTTCAGAGATGCATCCTTTTTTTCGCAAGCGTAAAGAAACTCCCAGATTACTTACTTCATGAGATTAATTACTCCAGTCACTTTATCAGACAGTAAACCAGTGATGAGAAGTTTCGCCAGCTCTGACCCTGTCCTTCTCAATCTCATCATATTTGTGGCATCCCAACTCTGAGCATTTCACCATGTGAAGATTCCAAAAACGCTGTAACCCTCATAGCTGTGGGAAAAATCTGGCAACTCCATGCTCGAGGCTCAACAATCAAAAAGGAAATCCATTTATTTCATACTTTTAATGCTTTAAAAGCCATAACCTTGTACCAATATCACAACTGAGGGCCTGCACTGTGACATTTCAACTCTTAGGTTAGCAACACCGAGAACATCAAAAAGCACAACTTTTACATCAAGAAAAACATTCCTCATCTGTTTTATCTGTCATTCTACCATGCGATACACTCTGTACTCTGTGCACTCATGCAAATACAAACCAAGGCCTAGATCTTGTCCCTTGCTCTCACATGAAGATCCAAAAACGTCCATAAAACCCCATTAGAAGTGAATGAGTCTTGGCAAGAATACAACCGCAGAAACAAGTTCCAGGACCATCAATGGCACTTTGAATGCTACGGAGGTGGTGAATCTCAGCACAAAACCACTAGATAGCGGTCCTATTATAACCAGCTTGCAGTGAAAGCACTTTTCTCTCCTGTTCCAAAGTCAGAGCACTAAGGCCCACCCTCTCCCATTCAATAGGGATTCAAAAGCTCCTGTATTAAAACAAACACATGGGAAAACCCCAAGTCCTCTAAAATTCTTCCACTGTCAAAACAGTAAGGCCCTGATTCTACAAGACAACTTTGACAGATACCTGAGCTTACAGCATTCAGCCTGAAGGAGCTGGGAACTCCCAACTCTAGGTCTCCACTACTTCTTTGTCTGTCTTCAGAGAGTTGCCTTGCTCCTTCCCTCAACCCCACAAAAAAAAATAAAAAAAAATTAAGGATCACTTCTGAGTTTGCTGCAGTTATTCCTGTGGTGGTGTGCTCTCCCTGTTTTTCCCTCTCCTTCCCCGCGCCCCTGGCTCCTGCTCGGGCCTTGGCCATCATAACATCAGTTGTGGTAAATTGCACCTGGACTTTGGGGAATAGCTGGTAACACAGCCAAAACGCTGTCTGGAGTGGGGACATAGAGACTTTGTTCCCATGAGAATATGGCTATAGGTCAATTATCTTACTGTATAAATAGTGGACAGTCCAAGAGCCCTTTGAGCTCTCCAGTATGGCAGCGGGCTGCATGCCAGGATCTCCCCTTTTGTGAGAATGCTCACTTAAGGTTCTACTCCTCAAGGTCGAGAGATTCCTTTCCACAACAGATTCTCGGTAAGTGACTATTGCATGGTAAAACTCTGAAATCTTAGTTAAGTAATAGAAAGGATTGATTGCACATATATAATCCTTTAGACATAAACCACTGACCAAGTCTGGGACTAAGATTGGGTCCAGCTGCACCTAGACTCCTCTCTGAGAAGGAATTTAGACAGCAAGGGGGTCCTTTCTGAACCTCGTGACTCAACAGGAGGGTCTCCCTGACAGCTTGTCTGACTCTGTCCTCTATGCAGTAAATACACAAGTGTACCTTGGTATCGAATTTCGTAAAATACTGTTGCATTTACTACTAATTTTGTTAAATCTGTTTCACCTTAATAAATATTTCATTACTTTTCTCTTACGAGTGAAGTCAATCACTCCACCTGTGACAGTTCCATATACCACTTGTTCTTCTCCATAGTTCAGGTGCATGAACCGCTTAAGCTAGTACTGCCACAGAAGCCTCCATATCATCCAGCCCAAGCCAAAAACAACACAACCAAAAAACTTCACTGGTACAGTCCACCTGCTATGAACAACTCAAACACCAGGCTAATAAACCCCAAACAAAAACTGAGGCTGATTATGCCAAGCACACTTCTATCTGATGAACCTTCTTAACAATCTTTACCCTCCCTAAGGCATTCTGAACAGTCTTTCTCCCTTTTGAAATTGTCCATCATCCAAGCACTTGAAAAATCTTTTAAAAGGAGTCTTGTTACCAAGCCAAGTTGGTATTTTGTCAATATTTTCAATGAAAAAGCACATGCATTCTCTCTGTGTGCATCTTTTTTAATTTTTTTTAACAGCAACCTCCTGAACACCCTAAGCAATTTCCTAGTGCTGCAATTTCTTTCAATTCCCCTAATCTCAAATTATACAAAAAAGAAAATACTTACAGTGCCAAATAACCAAACCTTAGGAAGCCCCTGGTGTACAAATCCCCTCCTTCCATTACAGCTCATCTGTGAGTTAAGATTCTGGTTCTCAGGAAGAACTAGGGGCAGCAAGCAATAATACTTATCACCATGGCATTCAAATACAGCTCATGAAGCTCATTATGAAGTGACATCCCATCAGCTACTGGTTTACACAAATCAAACCACCATGTTTTGAATTATACTGAGATTTTTACCATGTCTACATTTGCAAATAATAAATCATTTGGTAATGTAAGAACATAAATTTGGTTCACTTGCACCCACACTCGACCTGGCAGAATGACACTGAGAAAAGTAATAGCAAGATAACCCAGGTAGAGCTACCCTCTAATACCCAATGCATGGTGATACATCTGACAAAAACAGTAGTGAAACAGAAAGCCAGACAGACATTTCTCTCAAGAGCTTCTGATCCAGATTCTCACTGAAGTCATACCATTCCAAAAATGAAGGACCCTAAAAAACATCTAGAGAACATGTGAGAATATCCTCCCTTTCTAGCCATGTGTCTCTCTCATCACTACCAAACTGTCAGCTCAGAAGGTTTTGCTTTTCTCCGTTTACTTATTTTACACAGCAGCTTTAAGTCAAGCATCAATTTTGGTAACTCCTCTCCCTACTCTGAAGACTTTCACTGCAAAGCTCCAAATGCATATCCAAACCCAAAACTGACATGGCCATTACAAAGGAAATGGATGATTCAGGAGAGGGAATGACTTCTTCCACCAACTAGGAAGTTCATAGAAAACGTTCCTGGAAAAAAGTAGACAAAAGCCAACTATAAAGGGTCTGACTTCTTTAAGATAGGTGTCTTAGAATTGTAATAAGAAGCCTAAGTTAGGCATGTAACTGATGAATACCCACTCAACCTGAAAAAGTACAAGTTTAATTCTTACATACTTTGTGCAATACGCAGTTTCTCTAGAGCAAGAGAGAAAGGGGCAAAGTCATCTGGAAAATCCACTTGTTCCATGTGTTTTCAAGTTTGTTACTGTGTGTACACTGTTAGCCAACCCGTTCACAGCTTCTTCCCTGTAGCTCTGTAACAAAATGCATGACATGGAAATAACAGTATTTGTGAAGCTGTAAGAACAAAACAGTCTTGTAATGCATATCTGATTGCTATTAACTCAGATGCACCTATCTTATCTTTCTCCTACACTTCTTAACATTTACCCAAAAATATGAAGCTATATGCCTTCGTACCGTTTTAACATTGTTTATCATTCATTTCTTCCACACAATTCACTTCCTCCTAGCATTACACTGTTCTATCACTTTCAAAATTTTAGAAAATACTGTACCACATGTAAAAAGCGAAAAAAAGGGAGTTCTGCAAATCTGTTCTAATGTTTATCATTTTGCAGAATAGGAAGTCACATGCTTAAGACAGGCAGAAATCCATCACAGGACATTGATGAAACAGCAAAACCAGGAAAGCAAAAGAGGTTTCCCTCAAAAGGGAAAAATCCCAAAAGATGACATGTAGTTCTCGCTGGTATAATCCAACTCCAAAGAAACATAAAACATTTTTTTCCCAAATCTCGATTCAGACAGTTCTACTTTCCAACTCACAGATTTGCTCAACAGGTGGGGAAAAAAGAAAGAAAAAGACAAAAAAAGCCCCACACCATAAAAAAAGCCAAAAGGATTCCCTGCTGTTATTTAGAATTCAAAAAACACAAGCACAGTTGTCAAAAATTACGTCAACTGCACATTTCCACACAGAACAGAAATCAGAAAATTCTGTCCTAGAGCTGTTCATGGGAAAAAAAAACCCAGAAGATACATGTCATCTTCACTCACAAAAGACTTAAAGGAAAGGAAAAAACCTCACCTCCAGCACATTTAGAGCAAAGCAAAGAGACAAGGATTAAGACCTATTCTTCCTTCTTTGGAGCTACAGGACAAAGCCACACCTGTTTTGAAAGCCCCAATACCAACCAAGAAGTCCTAGCAGGTGTAAGCCAGTTCCCCCAACAATGATACCCACAGCCAAGACCAAATCCATGGTCTTTTAACCAGGCTGCTGCTATGCAGTCCTCACCACGGCCATCAAGTCCCTTTTTGTAACAGCTTCTAGGGAGGGAGGAAAAGAAAAATGGTGCTCAATGTGTGCAACCCTGTTTCAGTTGAGTAACTGGCACCCTTTGGTACATTCTGGGGCCTAGAGTCCCTCATGAAAATGTTATGTTAAGTTGGGCGAGGAGCACAGGGAACAACAAACAAACCCCCAATACCCTTCAGCTACTTTAAAGACCAAGTAGAAAAGCCAAGCTCCCGTAACGCTTACAGTTATATATTTAAACACTTTATACTCACATATATTGCAATCAAATTTAGATAAAGATTGCTCACCCTTCACCATTCATACAAAAATTCCTTTAAATTACCAGTTAAGTATCAAATCAACATAGAGGGTTTAAACAAGCCACCCTGAGTCAGAATATGCTGCACAATAGTAACCCAGCAGTTTTATACAGTATTTCCCACTTTTCCTTCACCTGTTCAGCTCTGACACGTCATTAGTTAGCATAAGGATCAAACAAAATACACAACAACTGTGCTACAGACCACCTAGCTTTGCTTTCATCCCCATAAACTGAAGGCTGACCCAAACACAAAGAGTCTGTAGGTACTTTATTATCTTTCACTGGTGAAAGAAGAAAAAAAAAAAAAAAGGTATTGTGCTCATTTACCTGCAATATCATAGAAAAACTGGGGATGCAACCTAGAAGCAAAAGCATGCAGTGCTGCACCGCAAAACACAGGCTGCTTGCCAAAGAGATGCTCTCAAGGCTAGATCACCAATAATGCACATTCAGTCTCGCAGAGTTTGCAGCACTGTCACCTGAGCCAAGATGCTGCCCTCATGTCTGCACCAAAGACTTCAGCTTAAAATGGTACAAGCTGCTGGCACAATTTCGTATATATCAGAAGCTTTGACAACTGGAGCCCAAACAGGAATACAGGATACGGGCAACACTTTCTCTGCTGCCTGTGGGACAGCTGCTTAAAACAAACGTGCATAGGGGCCTTATATTTATGTCCTGTCTTCTCCTACCCAACCTGGACAGGGTGTGAACAGACCAGCAGCAGGATGTAACATCTCCAACAGAAGGTAAGAAAAGCTGTACAACAGTGAAACAGTTTATTACAAGACAAAAACTGTAAACCAAATTACAAAGTTACAGAAGTGAGATGTTCCAGGAGATGTGGCAATCTTACGTCAGCAAGCCTCAGTCCCTTCCTCACTGAAGGCTGCATGACGGCTTACAGTTATAACTCAAGCTGAAGATCCCGCAGGACACATAAGTAACAAAACAAGTATTTTTAAAAACAATCAGCATTGCCAACAACTCAAAAAAACCTAATAGTGTAAGTATTTGACACAACCTCAGCATTTTAAACACTGTACTATTGCAATTAGTAACACCAATAATAAAGAATCAGTGAAGTGAAAAGCTTAAATATTAAAGCCATGAAGAAATATTTCTTTCCCCCCTAACACACACATCCAAAAATTGTGCTACGGGCCAACAAAAGGTTCCATTTCCCATTTCAAAATGCAAGTTCTATTCCAGTAACAGAATAGACTTCCACAGTTCTAATTATCAGAAAGGCAAGCATTAGGGGGTAAATTATGACTAAGATGTATGGTTTCTCACAGCATACTGCATCCGTTCGCTCCAAAATCTGTTTATTTTGGACAAGTGATATAAAAGTTCCTTATAGCAGGAAGTCCTGCAAGTCAAAGGCCACTGCTGAAACAGTATTTCCACTATTTTGCAACAGGAACTTAAAATCACTTACAAACATGAACGAAACTGCTGATCAACACCACCACATTTGTCCTTTAGCAATTTAACCATCAGAGAGGGAACTGCTGGTTTTTCTTGACGTTCTTCAGAAACCCAAGTAAATCCCCACGACCCAACTGTTAACATCAACACCTGGGAAGTGAAACACCACATTCCAAAGCCAAAGTTCCCAAACAATCTCATGACAGTCCTGAGCATTTCAAAGGCTATGCAGAACATACGCCCACACTCACCCTATACTCTGCACATGAAGCATCCCAGGAGTCTTCCATATGCTTGCAGAAAACTATGAAATAGTTAAAATAAGACTGGCAGGTGTGAAACACGTTGCTGTATTCCTCAAGTAGCAACACTCATCAGCACAGCCTGAAGATCTACTCACCATATATACTCTACTTCTAAATATACTATATTTAGCTCCAGCAAACTAGAGCTAAATAGCAAGGCTTTCATACTTCCCCAGCTGGCTGTTAGCATACCTTCTCAGCCAATTCACATCGTAAGATGCAACAAGATAATACAACCTTCTGAACAATTTGCTATTTCCAGGCTTAAAATACTAAAAATTGTAATAATTTTGTTACTTAGCATCTGTTACTGTTTTGAAAGAAAAAAATAGTTTCTTTCCCATACTACTGATACCACACAACACTACTGAGTAGCTCATCTTGAAGCACCAAACTGAAAATAAATTAAAAAAAAACGACCAACCAAACATACTAACCCTTACTTAAACCTTGATATAGAAATGTTGTAATACATTCTTAAATGGGTGCTGAAGATATTTTTAAAAATCACAGCAGCATTGTGTTTAACATGCTTCAATTCCAATCAAACACATAATCAGCTGGCTAAGAGCTGCAATATAATTGTAACCATATAACCCAAAATATACCACATTTTTATTCAGAGTCTAGCAGTCTACAACTGCCCAGCAAGTTAGAAAAACAAACAAACACGACCAGTTGCTAGCAAACACATATGAAACCGAATAATACCATTCACTGCTATCTAGCCTACCACCACAGATATATATTTGATGCATTCTTCTACCCAAAACACATTGCTGTCAACAGTGTTGAGTATTCCAGAGTTGGCTCCAATTAAGCTTAACAGACCCAACACCACACAGTGTGGAGATAAGCCACTTGTAGTCCAAATAGGCACTCAAAGTCAGATTACCAGCACTTCTTGACCAGGATCATGGAGGAAAGGCACAATGCCGTATTAACAACAGTGCAAATTTCCAGCACCCCAGCTAGGGCATCCACAATGCATTCTGCATCATAAACATGCCTGCCTCAATCTTAAAAGCACAGAGAAGGACTTGTTTGGCTCACTGCAACTGACCAATTCACACAGCAGTAAATTAATTTCATATTTGCAAGTGCTGCAAGTCTACCAACGTTGCATAGGATGAGCAAAATACTGCAGAAGTGCTAGTTGACACAAACTGTATACTTTGTTCACAAAGCCTACTTCAAGACAGCACTAACTCGTCACCAAAAGGTGACAAGATTGCAATCAAGCTGGCTCTCCACCGAACCAGCATGGATCCATGGGAGTCTGCAAGTTCAGGAACGTCTTACAGCAGTACAGCCTCATCTATGCAAAGGACATGCACAGGCACCAGGTAACAACACAGCTCTGGTATAGTTTATGACTTAGCTGATTATTTCTTTTTGCTACAATATGCACAATTTATTTTTCTTACCAGGAAACCTACCATTTGTTTTCCATAGCAAAATTTCACGGTCCAATACATGCACATGCATGGACTTTGCCACAAACCTTCAATGCTAAGTAACCAGAATTTAATCATTAAAGTAAGGCCAGGAATCACAGGTCTACACTGAAATCTTGGGAGTTAACTTTAACAAGCCAAGAAATTTCAGTTCCATTATTTGTGAAACTACAGGTCAAAATACACGTATTTAGTCTTCTGCATTGTTTCTCCACAAGTCTCTACGCAGGCATACGTAAGCACAGCCAGAACCTACGGACCTGATCTTTCAAGGTGAACATCATGTGGGGTCTCAGCACCCAGCACCACTGACTGGCCTCTGTACAAGCCTCTTCATTTATGCAGCTCATTTCCCAGAACCGCAGAGCGAAAGCCTGAAGATAAGCAGCAGGTACCCTCAGCACCTCCACAAGCAGCCCCCATGCACCGCGCTCTGGACCCTTCCGTGAGCCACAACCCCCGTGCCCGGGGACAGCGCCGCACCACGGGGCACTTCAACGCCCCTGCCGCGAAAATAAATAACCGTATAAAAAAATTTAAACAAAATTAAGGGGAAAAAG
>VXBW01006785.1:39433-98931 GCA_013400375.1 Thinocorus orbignyianus
AATATTTTTAACTGAAGAAAATAGTGCTGTTTTTCCAAATTTACAGAATCACAGAATGATATGGGGTTGGAAGGGACCTCTGGAGATCATCTAGTCCAACCTCACTGCCAGAGCAGGTTCATCCATTAGGCTACACAGCCTAATGTTTTAATCATACAAAATATTTATGACTTCCTTTGAGAATTGTTTTTCCCTCCCTCCTTCCTGCTTGTTTATAGATAACCTTTGGTATTAAATAAGAGGATGGGTGGAGTTGTGGAGGGTTTAGTGTCCCTGTCCTGTGACATTCATGTTAAATTTGGCTGAAATTTGAAAAAATTAAAAAAAAAAAACAAATTCCCTTGTCACATGTGTTCTTCGGAAAAATAATGGGCTGCTTGTAAGAATCTAATAAACAATCCACAAATAGTCTATGGTTGAGCTCATAGTGTTTGTAAAGCATTAACAGAGTCACCACGGCAGAAATAGCAGCAACCTGATGGAGTAGCAAAGAAAGCAGCAGCCAGGGCTACTCCTCCTTCACCCTCAGGCCCAGCAATCCAGCCCCATTTTGGTTGGATAGATAGCCTTTCTTCTGCTCTCTGTTGGTGTTAGTCACTTAGTTGAAATGAATAAACACTTGCATCCTGGTGCTGCATGTTCAGAGTTCAAAAGAGGATGGTTTATGAATAGTTTGTTATAGTTTGTGTGGTTTGGTTTTTTCTTCTATGACTAAACCACTGATAAAGCAGTGTTGGCTTTATAGTCAAGAACATGAAGATGAGAGGAAGGAGGATGACAGAGGACAGCATGACAACAGAATTCTCAGCCCACAAAGCTTTAAGCCACATCTGTAGCAGCAAAAGAAACCATAGCTTGCAAAATTAAGTTCTCAAGCAGGGTAATTCTCTGCCCTGCCTTGGAATCCTTATGAAGAACAGAGTTCTTGCTACCGAGGTTACAAGCCTAGTCGCACATAACTCATATACAATGAAATATTGGTACAGAATTCAAAGAATAAAGCCTTAATAGAAAAGAACACACAAAAAACGTGGTTGTAAACAAGAATTACATTGTGCACATGTGTACACAGGAAAGAGCAAGTATTTTTAAAAATCCCCCAATAAATAAACTTCATGATGCTTAATATTTAGAGCAATTGGAAAATTTAGAGCTCAGAGACGTATTAACTGGGTCTAAATTTTTACACACCTGTGTTCTTATGAACTCTCAGACCTGCACAGGCAAAAGGCAAACCACAATTTCAAGGGCCTGGATTGTGTTCAGACCACCTGAACGAGACCCCACACATCCAACGAAGGCGTGAAAAAGAGCAGGTGGTGACAGAGAAGGTCTGGTTCAGTTGAGGTCGTTGTGGCTTATGCAGCCTCAAAGCCTGATGATCCCAGGAGTGAATCTGAGAGGATGAGATCACACTCAGAGTGAGGGAAAATGCTGCCATCTGGTGCCTCTGGAGAAATTAAAAAAAAAAAAACAACCAAACCAAAACAAAAAGGGTTGTCTTGCTGGTATATTTCACCTGCAGTAATGTCAATACTGCTGGTTCAGTCCTGCAGACCTCTGGTTGTCTTTTTGTTGTTCAAAGGCGTTACCGTTCTGCATGGCATATGCAAGCCTACCTTGTGATGGCACGGGTTGAATCTCAAAACAAACAGGCTGAAGAAGTGCATTTTATGATAGTCTTCCCGGAAGAGAAGTATCTTTAAGTATTAATGTAGTCTTTAAAGTAGGTGATTTTAGGAAATATGGTTTAAAAAAAAAATAATCTCTTAGGTCTGAGAATAGCATACACTTTTTTTTTTTTTTTAAATTTTGATGAAGTTATGCGTACTTAAACCAAAAGACTGTAAAATGCTGTTCTATCAGAAAACTTACATGTTGCTATTTTACTTCTGTGTATCAGAAGAAACTTGAAAGCTATACAGTACATCTGAAAAAAATGAGAAGCTGCCTTTTGTTATTAGGTTTTGTTGAAAGTTTAACAGAACAAGGATTTAATGCGCCTCTTTCACAGAACTGGCTCTGACCTTGACAGCCACTGCACAACCTCTACTGCCCACTATTTTATTCTGTGAGCATTGTAGATTATACTTCAGTCAGTTCATGTCTGATGCTTCAGAGATACAGGACAAGTCACTAAACACCACTTATTTTTATGATTCACCTTTTACAGAAGCCTATTTTGGATAGTTGTTGATACAGCCTCAGAGGATGTGCCAAATATGTACTGAGACAGTCCACAGTGTTAGAATGAGGGAGTGTCATTTTCATCTAAGCTATTTTTATTTTTACAGGCTTTCACAGAAAGCCATAATGGTAGCTTGGAGAGATTGAAATGACTGATCAAGTAAAAACCCATACATTGGTCTATTTTAGATGTAGTGGTAATAAAGATAGCTCTTTCTGTGAATTTTTATTTGTTTGTTCCTTGACCAAGGCACCGGAAAAGTCCAAGGTCAGCTTCCCACCAGAATAAAACTGAGTGAAGTGGGTTATATACCTCATTTATTTAGAAACACATAATTTTTGGAATGAAGCAGTGACAAAACCTCAGGCGTGCAGTCCCCCCTTGCAGAGAAATGAACTCCCACACTACCATCGATTACCCAGGAAAACACTCTAATCCAAGAATAGCTTCAGGTTCCCAGGGTAATCTAAGGACTGGTCTTCCAAAGGGTTTCTTGTACAACTCCACAGAGTATCAAAGGAACGTGATTACACGCAAAGAAAAGGGATTTGTATAGCTATAGCTAAGAGGCCTTTCTCATAACTGCCTTAACATGTACTTTCCCACTTCAAATTAAGTATCTGAGTTACCAAGATGCAAATTCAGTGCTAACTTTCTCTCTTCCAATGAGTGACTGATGCAACCAAACAAAACTTTTGCCGCTGCCAGTTTCAGCTATGCATACCTGCAGACAACCTCAGTCAGGGCACAGACTTCCGTAAATACAGAAAATGGTGGGACCAAATAAACTTAGAACACCTTTACTGCCTAAATTGCTACAGATGGCTTTTATTCCAGCTTTCAAAGAGCGGTCAGGTAAGTAACAAGCAACATTAGTTTAAGATATTTACTATTATTAGAGTTATGTTAAAGATATTTATTATTACTTACTGTTTATTATTATTATTTACTATGCCCTTTGAAAACAACAAGCCAGATTAACCCTTTGCTAAATTACTGAAGTTGTCTGGGGAAAAGGAAGAGTTACTAGGTGAGCTTGATGTCACTTCAGAAAGGCTGTTATAAAACCTTACTATTTCCATGGTAAGATACTTCTTCTATTTAATTTCTTGCCTTACAGCCACTTTATGCACATTTTTTCCTAAAAACCTACAGTTTCATTCAAAATGGAGATAGATCCTCCTGTGACCAATGTTGCACTGGAAGATCTTGGAGTCCCTTCCTCTTTAACAGTATTAGAATTGCCTATGGGTATATGGAGGGAGTCTGGAGCTTTTAGATGGGTATGGAGCTTAATGTAGACAAGGAGTAATTTCTCTGACAATCCCCTGCCCATTAACAAATGGGGCAACTTGAGGCCCTTGTAATATTATTAGCCATGTCATATAAAACTAGTTTTAAGAAACAGCAAAAAACCCTGTCAGTGCCCATGGCAGCCTTGTTAGCAGCAACTCACATTGTCAGTCTCCCTTCAAATTACAGACTAGGAAGGGCATTTTGTTTCAAACATAAAAGCATTTTCCGTGTGTCCTCCATCTCCAAGCAGAATAATTATATCACACTGGCTAGATGATCTGAAAAGATTTCTTAATAGTCAAACTTTTGACTGTTCTAAAAGTAGATGATGAGAATTTTCTGTAGTAGTTTACTAGGTGGCTAAGGGCTACTTCTGAGCAAGTCACACGAAACAGGACTAGAAAGAGCCCACACCTTTTCAGTAGGCCTAAATTCGGTATACAGGGTCCATATCTCCTCAGGATCATTCCTTAGGAGCCTGCCTATTTAGAAAAGTGGAAAAAAGCCAGAGTAAAATAAGTATGACATCCAGTGTCCAGAGAGGTGAAACTGTAGTAGAGATAAGCTAGAGATAAGCCTTGGTGTAGTTGTGTGGTCTTGAGGATAACAAAACAGAGTTCATGTGATCTAATTATCACAAGTTACCTGGTGCTTCTCAAATGGCTAGATGAGCCCAGAGACTAATAACGTATTACCTCAATACCGTGTGATTTCCTTACAACCTTGATAATTTTCCCAGAATATTGTAGCTATCAGCCTACAGTCGTCACTCATTGTACTCATGCACTGCAAAACTTCTATCGCAGGGTTAAGAAACAGATTTAGTGGGTCTCGGCTTTTCATGGACTTATGCAGACTGGTATTGATAATTGTCTGCTAGCAACACTGTCCATCTGTGCATTAGCAGGTGCTCCTTTAAACATGTGAAAATGACACTTTACCATGAGTCTCAAGAGGAAAGAAAAACCTGGCTTTGTATGGTTCCATCATTTTGGCCAACCAGCTTTTGCAAACAAGTTTATTTGATAGACAAAATAAATGCTTAAACGAAAGTTCTGGAAGAAGTTATGCACTAACATTACATGGCAAGGCCAGTTCAGTACTTGGGTGTCATCTTCCTTATGCTCTTTATTTGAATTTTTCATACATATATACTTCTTGAAAAATGGGTTCTTCTCTTAACATGCAATTGCCACTATCAGATGTAAAATGTAGACTTCTGAAAACAAACTGGAGTCCTAGCCACAGAATCTATAAATGTACCTCTTGAAGCAGATGAAGCGATCATGGCTTGGTGAAATCCACTTCTGAAATTCGAGCCAGCTACACAGGTCACTTAGGAGAGAGTTTGAGCACTAGCTTGCCAGGTGTGCGTTTACCCCAGCAATGTTTGTAGCAAACTTGGATTTACTTATTACTAATCAATAACACATCTGAAAAGACAACTTATGTATGAAAGGCAGCAGTTTCTTTGCAAGATTTTAAGTTTACTTTTTTTTTTCCTTAAATCAACCCATCAAACCCACATATTTATTTTAATCCTTTTATCTATTTCCTTGCCGCCTTCTCCTCCATCATGTGGTCCTTTCTTCCTCAAAACACCAGACAGCTTTGTACATTGCCATCCAGTGTGACCTGGACAGGCTGGAGAGCAGGGCAGAGAAGAACCTAATGATGTTCTACAAGAGCAAGTGTAAGGTCCTGCACCTGGGGAGGAAGAATGCCAGACACCAGTATAGGTTAGGGGTGGACCTGCTGGAAAGCACTTCTGAGGAGAAGGATCTGGGAGTCCTGGTAGATAGCAAACTATCCATGAGCCAGCAATGTGCCCTTGTCACCAAGAGGGCCAATGAAATCCTGGGCTGCACAGGGAAGAGTGTGGCCAGTAGGTCAAGGGAGGTCATTGTCCCCCTCTATTCTTCCAGTTCTGAAACCACAACTGGAATACTGCATCCAGTTTTGGGCTCCGCAGTTCAAGGAAGACAGAGAACTACTGGAGAGAGTCCAGCGTAGGGCATCAAAGATGATCATGGGATTAAAGCACCTCCCTTATGAGGAAAGGCTGAGAGAGTGAGGACTCTCTAGCCTGGGGAAGAGAAGGCTGAGGGGAGACCTTATTAATGCTTATAAGCATCTGAAGGGTGAGTTGAAGGAGGATGGAGCCAGGCTCTTTTCAGTGATTCCCAGAGACATAATGAGGGGCAACGGGCACAAGCTGGTACATAGGAAGTTCCATTTGAATATGAGGAAAAACTGCTTTCTGGTGAGGGTGCCAGAGCACTGGAACAGGCTACCCAGTGAGGTTGTGGAAGGAGACCCTTCTCTGGAGACCTTCAAGACCTGCCTGGCTGCAGTCCTGAGTAATGTGCTCTGGGCAATGTTGCTTTAGCAGGGGAGTTGGACTAGATGATCTCTAGAGGTCCCTTCCAACTCTGAGAATTCCCTGATTCTGTGATTGTCAGCGGTAGGAAGCCACAGGACTTTCTGGAATTTGATAGTCCTCTGGCAGAAGACAGTCCTGAGTTTTATTACACAATCTATGTCACTGCGCAAGCCACCTTCCCCTCTCAAAACATCCAATGAAGGCTTCTGGAAAACACTCTCTTCCCACAGACTCCTCCGGCTGATGTTCCCTCATTTAGAGCACAAATCTTTCCTCTCAACAGATTAGCTTTCTCTTCCCCAACATTTCCTCTTGTTCCCTCTGAAGAGATAAACTACAGCCCCTGCAACTGATTTTATTTCCACTTTCAGGCACTGAGCAGAAAGGCATGGGGATATCCTCTTGTCATCAGCTGGAGAAAATACTGACTAGCACAACTGAGCAAAGAGAGGGCAGTTCCTGCAAAATCTCTCTTCTGGGAAGTGGCCAACAGAGCTTGAAAAACCTCTCTTAGCTGCTTAATAGGCGTATTTACTACATGTATCTAAAATATTACATTTTCCAGCAGATGCTACAGGATGTAGAGCAAGGTAAAGGAGTGTTATCTATGAGGAAAATAATGAACATCATATTCAATTGCTGCAAAATGTTATAGAGATGGACTTGTGCAGACCACATGTCATAGATTCATAGAATCATAGAATGGTTAGAGTTGGAAGGGACCTTAAAGATCATGAAGTTCCAACCCCCCTGCCACGGGCAGGGATACCTCTCACTAGAGGTGTCAGCTCTTTCTTCTCTGGGTCACCTAAACGAGTGCAAGATTTTTCTTCCCTTTTTGAAGGAAAACCACAAACCACTTTTTGGGAGGACTGCCTTGCTTAGCCGTTCTTCTCAAAGCCGAAGAGGTAAGAGCTAATGCTTGCAGAAAATGTTGCTGCAGTAATTCCATTCTCCAGCATCTTCATGACACGCCAATCAAAAGACCACCCAAAGCCTCAGTTACCACTCATAATGAGGTCTTTGCTCTACCCCTTTCTATGATTTGTAACGCAATATTGGATTATTATCAAAACAACTCAACTTCAGTCAGAAACAGAGACTGCAGAAGAAAATGTGCTGGACTTCCGCCTCTATGATGCAAACTCACCAGTTACAGATGCTCATCTTCTCTTTCTCCTCCCTCTGGAATTAAAGCTGTTTTTCAAACATACCTCTTACATGTTTGAGGATAGGACTTCTATAGAAGTGGTCTTTGGTCTACCGAACAGCTAGTGCAAAGCGAAAATGAAGCAAATTCAAACAAATACCAGAAACAGAGTAAACTCAAATTACATTGGCTCACATGCCTCCTAGTACTCTCTCTGAGAACAGAATTACATTTCTGTGACAATTTTCCAGTAGTAAAATAGCTTCTAAATTCGAGGTGTCAACTTCGAATACTTTGTCAACAGGACTTGATGGTATAGTTGTACTTGTTGTACAGGATTATATTAAGTGACCTTAGTGTGCTGTTCCATTCCTGTTTTTCTGTCGCACAAACTGCTCATCAGATTTACCTAAAATTGAAAGGTGACTCAGTCTCCCCATCCAGAAATAACATTGATATTTTTTGCTTGAGTGTAACCTTGCACTGTGATGATAAACTCCTTCCTGAGATACCCAAGGAAGATCTCTACCACGTAGGAGTTTCCATCACTGTCCCTGGAGGCTTACTGAGCAATTCACATGCTTCCCACATACCACATTTCCACCATCTGCAGCTTTCAAATGGTTTCCAGATGTCCTATCACCACTAGCAGCCTCCAGAGTAGGGTTTTCTCAATGTTTCCAGAGTGATGGCAACATGGCCACATCATTGTGCACCCAGCACACTATAACACCATGCTTAGCCTAGGTAGCATCTCAACACCTTCTCACCAGCAGCCAGAAGGCTAATCCCAGGCCAGACTCACCTTTAATTTAATTGCACGGAGTCACTTGGTTTCTGATTTACAGTCACACCCTGCTCTTCTGCCTTTTGCCAATCCATTTGGCAAATTCAGCCTTTCTTGGTACACTACCAGGATTTTCAGAGCAGAGCCTGCCCTGCCCCCAGCAGTAGCTGTCAGTCACAGACACCACATCTGTGTGATGTGAGAGGCTTTCCATAATTGCCTTCCTGGAGGTGCTACATGGGTGGGAATACACACTAGGGGTATAGTAGGGGTGCTGCACATGCACTCCAGCTTATGTTTTTTTCTGCACAGGAAGAGTGATTCAGAGCAAGAGGAATTATGTTTAACAGGCTGAAAGAGGGATCTTTTTGGAAGCCGGTTGCAAGGGGAGAGAGTTGCTTGAAAGAGCTAGGTGCAGGGAAGGGCACACAACTTTTTGGGAAAGGGAACGTTTTTTAATTTGAGAAAAAAATTGAGGTGGTCTGAAGAGTATCACTTGTGTGCTTGAATAGGTCCAACTGGGCAAGCCAGCTTCAGTCAGGAGGTGCTGTGAGCTCCTGCCCATGGCCAGACACAGCACACTGGTGCATGTGAGCAGCACAGATCAGGGCAGCACATCCTTGCATTGGCTATTTTGTACAACTGCTTTAATTTAGGAACATCTCAATCTACATAGGAAAATCTTCGTCTGCTTTTTCCCTCACCTCCTTCCCAAAAATACACAAAATGCGCTTTTTTTTTTATTTTGTCTTGATGAGCAGATGAGAAGCAGAAGTGGTCAATACAGAAAGATGGTCTGCCTCAAACTGTAGGAAACGCTTGCATGCTAATGTGAAAAAGATGTGGCACCTGGACAGATTACTTTATTTTCAAGTTGTTGACGAGTCCTAAGTTAGAACTTAACTTGGTGTTTTAAATAGCTGATTCCTGGAAATTGCCATCTTTCCCTCAACTTTGAGTTTTTGGACTGTGAATACAGCTAATTTAGGCATTACACTTCAGTTTCTTGACTGGGTGGATGTTGGATCAGGAGCTTGTGGCTCTGTAGGACCACCAGCTGGGTGCGTTCTGCAAAACCATCCTCTATGTTGACGGCTGCAGACTTGCCTTCAGGGTGACTGAAAAAGGATAAAACCATTTTTAAGCTACTGGCTCTGCTTGTGATTTTTTTTTTTTTTTCCAAAGCCTTGCAGAGGAGATGCTTGGCACAGTCTGTCTTTCACAACTAACCAGGTGGATGCTGCAGCAGGGATGCTAGTTGCAGGCAGTTTGCAAGGGGGGAGCTGACTGCATGTAGGGAGAGAGAACTGGTATCTGCTCTGAAGCTGCACATTGCTAAGTAGCTTCTTCTGGAGGCAGCTACACAACCAAGCTCCCTCCCCTCCTCTCTTCTTGTACTTGAAAAAATCAGGCAGTGTTCAAAAAAAAACCTAGCCTGGATCTTGTGGAATGAAGGGCCATACTCTAAAGGCATTGTGCGGAAGTATAGCACCTAATTTGGTCCTTTCAGTCAGACAAAATGAGATAGGTTTCAGTCAAACTACCAAATTATATTCTAATTTATAAGTCCCAGGCAAAAGTACTGTTCTCAAAAATATTGCAATCAGCTGTCAGTCTCTCACTATCTGTGTGAATGTACTTCGTTTCTAGGTTCTCCTTATCTTGTCTTCAGGAAGTCTTGCTGTAGGGATTTTTTTGTTTTAATGTTTTGTGTGGGATTTTTTAAAAATAAAAATAATTTCTAAAAAGCCCCATCAGACAGCTATCTTTATAGCTTATCTGAAAAGGCGTACAAGCATAAAATAAGCTATTTACTAGTTGTCAGATAGACAATAAAACTTAATACTAATATGGTTGATTTATAATGCATTTTCTCAAAAAACAGTTACGGAAACAAGAATGTGAGAAACAGGCATAAGCAACGGCAAAGCTGCACGACATTTATAAAAATAAAAATAAATTGCTACATTAATCCTCAGTAAAATAATAGTTTAGTCCTTCTTCACTCTAAAAGTATAGTAGAAGTACTGTCTGAGCAAAAGTATTATTATTAATCCAACCGTATTCCAACTTAGGCCATTTAATTAAGACTTGGTTTAATTCAAACAGTAATATCACATCCCTGATAAAGAGCAAGTCAAACCTCCCTTGCATTAAACACCATCGTGTTCCCAAGAGTTTCAGTGTTAGCTCAAGTTAATTATGTTTAAATTATTTCCTTTGGTGTAGTAATACAAAGATCATCATCTAACCCCTTAGAACAAGAGCAGTGAATTAAAACTTTCTGCTGCTTACAGTGAAGCCTGCCTTATCATTGCACCCTCATGGTAGAGTTTACCGCCCTTAAATTTTAGCACTGGAGTATATCATTTAAAAAAAAAAAATCACCACTTAGTTACATTGCTTGGGTTCCAACCTCTTAAAATTCTTTCAGGGATGTTTACAAAGTCCTCATCGTCCAAATACCTTCCGTTGTCTGGCAATGGTATGAAAACACATTGCTGCAGCCTTCCTTTGTGCTTTGGCTTACGGCTCATCACGCCAGCCTTACAAGCCACTGCAAACCCTCAAGGTTTTAAATCTCGAAAACACATTAACTATGTTCACCATGGTGTTAGTGATTTGCAATCACTGCTCCCTAGTTTAACAGCCAGCAAGTTTAAAGGCAAAGGTCTGCTGGTTTTCCCCACTGATGGACACGAGTGCAGATTGGGTCTCCAGCAAGCACTCGTACTTGGGCATCACAGATACAACTGAGCAGAAATGCTCGCCTGTGGAAGTTTTCAAGCGTAGGAATGTGCGAGTTGGAACTAATTTCTGGCTACAGCACAGTTAAAGACAGATCACTTCCAAGTGAGGCAATTAAGAAAAAAACCCACATTTCTTGGGCAGCATTCCTTTTTGTTTGTTTGTTTTTAAATCAACCCGTCAAAAAGGGAAGGGAGCAGGAGTGGAAGACACTGGACAAATTTGTTCTCAATTAAATCCATTTTACAGGGAAGTTTTCAAAGTGTTTAGCCCAGGAGCATTCAAATTATCGGGCAGCTGGGACCTTTTCCACATACTGGGAGCCTACAGACGCTTCGGCCACAAAACCAAAGCAAAGAACCGTGAACCAGAAGAATTTGTCTGAAGTTAGTGTTATTGAGTCACTGTGAATAAATCATCTGTGTGTTAAAGATATGCCTAATTTCTGCACAAATTAAAAAACAACCATGAAGAACACAAAGGGACCTTGTCATATCTGACCAATGCTCTCTTCTGAACTTCTGCGGTATGTGAGTTGCTACAGACTGTAAATAAATAAATAAGCATTTCAAGCTTTCTCCTAGAGATTTGCAGTTTGTGATCTGGTGGCTAGAGATGATGCTACCTGCAGCAGACAGGCAGTTCTGTTGCCCTGCTGTATGCAGGTCTTGGTGGAAAAAAAGCCCAGAAGCAACAGAAGTCTACAAGCTATTTGTTTTCTGCTTCCAGCCTCTGTTCAAAAGGGGTGGTATTGCATTTGCCGCATACCACAGGAGATAAATATGATAACTTTGATGCTGACAAATTATTTAGAAGAACACAGAAGACACATACCATGTTGTTTTCTAGCCAAGGGTTCGGAGGACATTGTCCTTGGTTTGAAGTGAGATCAAATCCACCAACAGCTATGGAATACCACTCTTTTTGATGTGGGTTATCTACTCACATCAAGGTAGATAGCAGCGTTATCTACCAAGTTTTACAGTGATTTATTAGATCAGCAAATATCTTCTGTTTTAAGGGTGAGTTCAGTGAAGGCTTGTGCTCCCCCTCAGCAACATTCTTGGCCTTAAGAGCTGCTATGAATGTCCATCACTGGATTCCTTTTGTAGCTGTGCCTTCTGTTTCTCTTTAGATAGTGAGTGTTTGTAAACATGTATTTTTGCAATGTGATATTACTTCGGTTGTATAATGACTATAATTTGTCAGTTTACAAGAGAACAGGCTAAGGTCAAGTTTACATTCTGCTTTTTCAAGTACATCTGGCATTAGAAGAGGAGAAGATGCTGCAAGCTGAAGGAAAAGCTTCACCTCCATTCACTTTGCTGAGTGGCCTTCCTAGTTTTTGTTTGAGGCTGAAATTAGTTAGTTTGGGACTGGTTTGGAAGTGTGTCATTGCTGGAGAGTAGGTGGTCATTCAAGCATGGGCAAAGCTGTTTAATAACAGGGCATCAGATCGCTTTGAACCCAAGTTTCTATTTACTAAGGGTATTTAGCCTGGAAGTACTACTGATTGCAAGGGGGCAACTTGGTTATTTTGCTCAAATGTCTGGATATAAAGCCCTTAAGGAAAAACCCATCAAGGTAAACCAAAGGCTTTCAGTTCAACATGGTGTGGCTTGATTAAGCCTGTTCCAGTTAATGTGAAAGCTAGAGTTGGCAGCCTTTGCTGCAAGTTTGGGAAGCCATATTCTCAAAACACAGTTGAAGTTACTTTTCCTTGGGTAAATGCAAAGGTTATGGGGGATTTAAATACCCAAATCTGTATTTGTACTCTTGCAGGATTCCTGCTCAGCTGCTATCTAACTGTGAAGGTTTTTAAAGATGTAAATGCTTACCCGCTTTCAAATTAAAACTCCCCAGGTTCACCAACTTCTGCTTCTGGGGCTACTCAAAACAGGGGTCTCCTTCAGCCTGAGCATTAGCCTACAGCTCCATGCTCATCCTGAGCGCGCCAAGCCTGCATACACAGCGCAGAAATGGTGTTGGGACCGATACCTGCAGCTTTGCAGGTGAATACCCTGCCCTTGAGGATAACTAAACACCCATTTGCCTTCTCAGACAGTCTTCACATCAAAGATTTCTGCTATGAACAGCCACCAGGGGAAACAAGGAGGGTCTTCTTCCTGATGTAGCGCAGAGGTCCTCTCAAAGACAGCAAGGAGACTTAACCCTCAGCTGAGCAAGTACTCTTGCACTGCTGTATGCTGCAATAAACAAGGAGGGGTGGTGGCTGTACCTCTGCTCCTCTCCTGGCTGTTGGGGGAGTGATGGTCCTTGCTTGGCTTTCAATTTGTTCACTCTTTTCAGCAGCAGGTACTTCACTGTAGATCACAGTGGCAAAAGACACTATATTCTTACCAGAAATTTAAGGGCTCTAGGATGTAAAGAAAGCTTTCTGCTGCTGGCTTCGCCAACCCCCCATTCTGAAATACCTAATTCTTACACACACTTCAAAAATTACCTTTCCCATGGAATGCCTGTCTCCTGGGGAAGCAACCTAGGTGGAGATGCTGAACTCCTGCAGAGCTCATTTGGGTGTGGACCCTCTAGCCCAGATGGTCTGTGTATCTGCTGAAGCCAGCATACTTGGTTGGCCCTTTTTATCTGCTCTGGTTTCCTCCATGTGATAGCCATTCTTCAACCTCTAGGTTCTCTGGTTTGTTTTGAGAAAACTACTCCAGAAAACTGTACAAATGATGGCTCAAAGGAGTGAAGATCCTGTGACTCAAAGGCTTATATCCCTGCCAGGAAACTGAAATAATTTTTCCCTCTTCTGCTGCTCAAACATCTGGCTTCAGGACCTCAAGCATTAACAAAAAAATTGACGTGTAGCTCACTTTGTTGATGTTTGCAGTTGTTCCAGATCAGATCTGGGGAAAAAAATATTAGCACACAATTGAGCCAGCCACAAGTTTTGTAAAGTATTTTTTCTGATGACAGAGGGTTAAACAGACTCTTAGAAGCTCAGTGAAAGACTCTTCTTCAACCTGAGTTTCAGCCGGCTTCAAATGCCACCATACTCAATGTTTTAAAAACCTAGTGGTTAGAGTTCCTGAAGCAAGCCCTTCTAATCCCTAAACCACTGACACGTTAGTACCTTCCCTCCTGGTCAAACACAGGTGATTGGGAAGCTCCTTGTTTAGACCACAGACCAGGTGCTTTTTGCTGCTCATGTCAATGAAGTAAAACCAAACAGTCACTTAACAACAAGCAAAAAGGCCTCAGACGGAGACCATCTAATGCCAAGACCTTTGTCTTCTGTGAAGGAGCTCAGCCTTGGATATTTATTCAATTCCATATATGTGTCCTCTGCCTAGAAAGCAATTATTTCTTCAAATTTGGGTTGAAAAACTGCCTCATGTACATGAAGAAATCATTATAAGCAACTGCTTAGTAAAGCTACTTTCTGCTAGAGGGTTTATGAGCAGGTCACCACATGCCACCTGTAGCATTCAGAGCAGGCTTGCTGGTGGGGAGCAGTTCCTCCCACATTCAATCGAGGCACTGACTGAACACTCTGAAGGGCTTAAAGCTGTTAAAAATATGTAAGTATTTTCCTTATGGAAAACCAAACTAGGTGTTGTCTTCCCTGACTAACCCCCACTTTTCACTTCCCCCTCTGCCATGGCCACACAATTCTAGTTTGGTCTTCCCATCCTGTCTTGCAGGTGACCCTATACTCACTGCATGTCATACCCAGGCTACAGTTGTGTGACAACATTACACAGGAAGCAGGTAAAAAATACCAGACACATCTGAGCACCACAGAAAGTTCAGCTCACTGCATGTTCTCCAGGACTTACAGCAGGGTTTGCAGCCTCAGGTTTGCCCGTGTGGAGGACAGTAGGCAATTCCTGTTAGCACATCTGCTTTCCCCAATCTTTTTGCACCTCTTCATTTGCTAAAGCAAGGCAGAAACCTTGTGTGCAGTGACAAATGTATAATGGGAAAAAATATGGGTGAAACCTTGTTCTCTTCAGGTCTCGGGGTCAAAAGGCGGCTTCACAAGGAGCAGGTTTTCCAAGGTCAGCATGCATAGTACTGACAGCCAAAATTGGCTGAGGGTCCTGGAGCTGGCAGTCAGTGGCTGAAGCACATGGTGTGCAGGAGAAGAGCATGAGGAAGAGACATTGCAGCAGCGATGGAAATGTTAGTCTAAGGATCCCTGCTAATATGCAGATTGTCAGGGTCACCTCTTTTCAGATCATGGAAATGGATCATAATGCCAGAAACTGCTGACTAGTTTTCAGTAGATTACTCTGTGCTACTGAATTAGGGGTTTCAGAGCACTGTCTGTTTTAACAGCATACCTGGTTGTCTTGTTGTTTTTTTCCTGAAGCCCACACCTGGAAAAAATAAATGGTAGCAGGGCATACTGTTACAAACTGGTTCAATCTTAACTCATGGAAATAAATCAGTAAGAAAACGTGAAGTAAAATAAATTCACAGGTTACTCAGGGCAAGCTTTACAATGAGCAGCACTGAGCATCAGCTAAAATACTTGTTCCCATGCTCCTCAATTCAGCTGCATGGTCAGCTAGCTGACCATGTGGTCCTTGGTCCTGTTAGTATTAATAGGAGACTGGCTAGGATGACAGATGCCACAACTCTCCAGACTGTTACACCTTCTCTATTTTTAAGCTGGTTATATGAGGGGTTTGGTTTTTTTCCATTGGGGTGATCATAATCTAAGATTGCCTCAGCTAAAGGGCTGTAACTCTCTTCAGCATTGAGCAACAGGAGGCTGCAGCATCTCTCTTAAGGCCACCCTTGGTCATGCAGTCCCAGCTCTCAGTGTTTCCACATTCCCTGGCCGGAGAGGACACTGTGTCTCTCTGGGAGCTGCAGTTCTCTGCACAGCTGGCTCACACCCAGTGTATTTTCCCTGGTGTTCCCTGATGTTCACCAGCTGCTTGCTTTTTTGCTACAGAAACCTCAGGAGGCTTCAGTGCAATAAATTGGTTTTTTTCCTGTGACCAATTCATGTACCAGAAAAGTGAATTCTGACATACCCTGGCGAGAATGCCACTAGCCTTGCTGGGAGTTGCTCTCTGCAACGGGTCAGTGCTCTGCAGTGGGTGTCTCTGGGATTGCTGTGATTCAGGTGCAGGACATCTCTGGGTCTTCCAGGTGTGTCCATTTGCAAAGAGGCTGAAGGGAGAGCATGGAGGAGGAGGAAGAAATTAAATGGGTGGTTGGAAGCATGGCAGGGCATAGTGTTGCTTTTGTCAGTCATTGCAGAAGTTACCTGCAGAAGCACTAGTTTGGGCCTTGGAAAATCATGTAGGATATTAGTAGGAGGATTTGGGCATTTGCGATTACAGACTTCATGAACATCGCTTTGTGTAAACACAAGTGGTCATACACGAAGCTGACTGCTGAAGACCTGGTGCTTCAAAAGGCTTTGGTTTTACAGTACCTGGCAGGGCTCCCCCTCACAGAATTTCTTGGATTGGAAAAGACCTTTAAGATCATTAAGTCCAACTGTTGACCCAACACTGCCAAGTCCAACACTAAACTGTGTCCCCAGGTGCCACATCTATGTGTATTTTAAATATCTCTGGGGATAGTGACTCAACTACTTCTCTGGGCAGCCTATTCTGATGATTGATAACCCTTTTAGTGAAGAGATTTTTTATAATGTCCAATCCAAATGTCCCCTGGTGCCACTTGAGGCTATTTTGTCTCATCCTATTGCCTTTTATTGGGAAAAGAGACCAACACCCACCTTACTACAATCTCCCTTCAGATAGTTGTAGAGAGCTCTTAGGTGTCCCCTGAACCTCCTTTTCTTCAGGCTAAACAAGCCCAGTTCCCTCAGTTGCTCCTCAGGAGACTTGTGCTCTAGACCCCTCACCAGCTTTGTTGCCCTTCTCTGGATGCACTCCAGCACCTCAACGTCTTTCTTGTAGTGAGGGGCCCAAATCTGAACACAGTACTTGAGGTGGGGTGTCACCAGTGCTGAGTAAGGGGGGATGATCACTTCCCTAGTCTTGCTAGCTAGTTCCTGATACAGGCCAGGATGCTGTTGGCCTCCTTGGCCACTTGGGCACACTGCTGGCTCATGTTCAGCCAGCTGTTGACCAACACCTCCAGGTCCTTTTCTAGCAGGTAGCTTTCTAGACACTCTTCCCCCAACCTCTAGCACTTCATGGGGTTTCTGTGACCAAAGTGCAAAACTCAGCACTTGGCCTTGTTTAACCTCATTCCATTGGCCTCAGCCCATTGATCCAGCCTGTCCAGATCCCTCTGTAGAGGCTTCCTACCCTGGTGCATTCAATCCCTTCCTCCAGATCATTGATATACAGATTAAACAGAACTGGCCCCAGTACTGAGCCCTGGGGAACACCACTTGCGATGGAACACCAACTGGATTTCACTCCATTCACCACAAGTCTTTGGGCCCTCCTAGTCAGATTTTTACCCAGCAGAGAGTGCACTCATCCAAGCAATGAGTAAGTAGTTTCTCCAGGAGAATGCTGTGGGAAACCATGTCAAAGGCTTTACTGAAGTCCAACATCCACAGCTTTTCCCTCATCCAGTCACATCTCTTCTTATCTAGTATCTTCCTCTTTATAATAGTCTTTCACTACTTTCTTGTGTCCCCCCTTTCAGGTCATCCCTTTCCCAGACTGACTCTACTAGGGTGATCCAGGCATCCCTTCTAGGTGCATATCTAAACCTTCCTCTGATAATGACAACTGGTGTTCCTCAGGGATTGGTACTGGAACCAATGCTGTTTAACATCTTTCTCAGAGACACGGACAGTGGGATTGAGCACAGTCTCGGCAAGTTTACCAATGACACCAAGCTATATGGCATGGTTGACATACTGGAGGGAAGGGATGCCATCCAGAGGGACCTGGACAGGTTTGAGAGGTGAGTCCATGTGAACCTCATGAAGCTGAACAAGGCCAAGTGCCAGGTAATGCACCTGGGTCATTGAAATCCCAGGCATAAATACAGGTTGGGCAGATAATGGATTGAGGGGAACCTTGAGGAGAAGGGCTTGGGGATGCTGGTGGATGAGAAGCTGGATGAGACTGGCTGCCTAGCCTTGCAGCATGGACATCTTCCTTCACGTCTGCTCAGCCCAAGCCATCCCTTCTCATGGGTCTTCTTTACCACCCAGGAGCCTCCTTACGTGTCAGGACTCATCCTCTCCTTGCCACCACAGCACGTTGCTCTGTACAGAGAGGCAAAAGGCACAAGGGGATGGGATCTGCCCGCTGGTTACCTTGTGTTGCTACCCATGCGCTGAATGAACTTGCTGTTGAGGGTTTCACCCCAGTCCTGGCAAGTTCTTGCTCTGAAACAGCAGCTCCCTGTTTCCATCTTCTGCTTATGCGTCTCTCTGGCTACTTTCAAGATAAACACGTTTTTCTCCTCCTGTATGTGAAAACCAAGTTAATTTGCCTGGTTTCTGCTACGAGCACCCCGGGTGCAACAGTTCTAGGGAAAAAAAAAAGAAAAGAAAAAGAAAAAAAAAAGTTGTTTCTGCTTCTTGATTAGAAGGCTGAGGTCCAGCCAGGTTTAGAGCCTGGTAACTCACCCAAGTAGGAGCTTAGAATGACATACTGAGGGAATCTGCTCCACAGGCGGGCAGATCATGACCAGACCCACACTGACACAAGGCTTCTGGAATACAAGGTGGTGAGAGGGATCAGAGCTACCCTGACAGGCCTTAAATATTCTGTGACAGGTATCTGAGGAAACCAGGCAGCAAGTATGATTCTGTCTGCTGGGCTCAGGTGTAATTCAGGTGAATTGAAATGTGGTAGATGAGACACCTCAAAGCATCACTAGAGTCAGCTGTGCAGGGTTTGAAAGTTAGCCTGAAGGACGCTGTGCAAAGAAAAGGTTGTGCACAATTATGCACAATGAGATTAAATACAGACATGTTCGTTTTCACATTGATTTCCTTCTTCAAAGCAAACATGAGTCAACTGTCCAGAGGCTTGCTGGCATCTTAGTTGCTGCAGGAAGAAAGGACCTAGCCTGTGGTTTTACAGAGCTTCCATCTGAATTTGAAGTCAGGGACTTGTTTTGTTGCAGCTGGACATGACACAGCACTGAGTCTGGCAGAGTTTGCTTCTTCCTGCCTCGGGATAGCCTACACTTGGTGGGTACGATATTCTGTCACACCAGAAACAAGGTCAAAGTCCACAGAACTACACACACCCCTCAAGTACTCACAAACTCCAATGATTAGCCACAGTTAAGTAATTAATATAAACCACTATTGGGCAATTAGCGCTCTCACTATGTTTTCTTTGGAGGCGTGCACAATTCCAAACAGATAGCACAAGTATTTCATTTCCTGCAATCAAAGAGCAGGGTCCTAACAGCAGAAGCGAAAAGCTCTTGCTCTGGGAGCTGCACGTGGGGTTGGCTCAGAACTGGAGTTCCTGCTGAGCCGGGGCAGCTGGCCTGGGAGCTTTGCACAGGAGCAGCAGGACGCAAACTGCTGCTGGTGCATCTGGATTTAGGCAACTGCAAGTGAACTGAGGGCAATTAAACAGTAACAAAGCTTTATACTTTCGTTTCACTATAAGAGTACGTTGCCTTTTCATACTTAATTGCAAAGGATACGTCTGCTAACAAAATCCTAAAAATCCCAGCTGTTTTCGCCTGTACCTTTAGCAATCAAAATGTGTCCCTGTAATTTCCAGAAGCAGCATCAGTATTGGGAAGTCAGGATGCAGCATGGATGCAGCCAACAAATCGTAGTGTCTGTCCTGCTCAGTGGTACATGACTGGTGGACACGGTAGTGTTAGGTTAACAGTTGAATTGGTGTTTTCCAGGGTCTTTTCCAACCTAAATATTGTATGATTCTATATTTATGGGTGACACGTTACCACCTGTTTCTGGAATTGTCAGATACAAGACTTACCTCTAAGTTTATGCAATATGAAATTGCTAAACCATGGCATTGAATATCCATTTTATAATTGAGAAACAATTTGCAGGAGAGAGCGCAATTGTACCTTACCTACAAGCAGGTTCTAGTGCAAGGTGGACAAAGGGACTCTGTGCAACGTGACTTAAACGTTACATAGAACTGAAGTCAATGACTTAAAAAAAAAAGGATAAAAATAAAACTCCCCAATTCTCTCTGCTGCAATTGCACAAAGATTACATGGGCCGTCAGGCTGGTCCACTGCTAGGCTAGTACTCGTGAACCCAGCTCCTTCCAACTGTACCAGTGAGCACGCCTTGAAAGAGTTTTGTCTGTTGAAAATAAAAATGTCCTGTTTCTGTGCATGTAACGGTCCAAAGTGTCATCTGTCTAACAGGACAGAACTCAGCACTAACTTTTTCCCCTTCCTTTCCTCAGAAGAGCATCAGGAAGAAGATGCAGGCCACAGGAAAGTTAACTCCTGGAGAAGCACAGAGGATTCTAAAGTTTGAGGAGGTGCACAGCACAGGCATGATTTGCTGGTGGTGCTTAAGAGACATTACAGTCATCGTTATAATTTAAAAACAAGATGCTTTTGTTTCCCAGCATGTTACAGGCTGCAGGAAGTGAAGGGCCTTGGATCCAAGACTTAACAGGGAAGGAGCAGGAAAGCAGGGGAGAGGCAGCTGCCAGCTGCCACCCCATCATCCCCTGACAGCAGCACCAGGAGTAACAAACAGGAAGTCAGCTTCCAAAACAAGAAAATTTCACAACCCCTGACACCAAGAAAACGAAAAGGTTGCTGGTGTTTCCAGAGGCAGAATGTGGCAGGGTGGGAAAAGGAGTCATTGAGTCCTCCCCAAGCTTTAGTCTTGGCTTTGCTTCACCCTCCCTCCCTTCTCTGCCATTTCTTTGGTGGCCGGGAGCAGCAGTGCCATCCTGGTGACACAGTGGGGGCCCAGACACCAAAGTCCCACCTGGCCCTCCCAGAAACTGCCCCTACAAACAGAACTCACCCTTTGAGCAAGCGCTGCACTCGCACAACACTTCTGGTTGTTGGGTCTAGCCCAAGCGAGCAACCTCTCTTACTGGTTGTGAACTAGAGGGAGAACCAGGGGAGCCAGAATCAGGCCTTGGTGCCCATGCCAGCCTCTTCCAGCCTCTCACTGGTTCGCTGTAGAGGCAGCAGTATTTCCTACAGGGTGGGAAGTCACTGCAGAGGGCAACAAAAGCCTCACTTCTCCATTCCATCAGCTCCAGGTTGCTGCAGTAGCCAGGCTGCCCTGCACACTCTGCACCCAGGGGGCACACGACGTTGCAGTGAGCGCCTTTTGGAAAGGATGATGAATTCACATGTCTTTGGAGATGAAGCACATCATGCAAGTGGCTTGCAGCAAGTCAAGAATGGGCTGAAGTCTTGAGAGGCAAAAGGCAGGAAATGAATAGCAGGCTTTGCTATTAAGAACACAACTTTAAGGAATAAAATAAAATATTTCTTGTTAAGAAATCTCCACCCACTCTGCATGCTATAGAAAATAAAAGACAGAAGGACTTCTGTCCCAGTTTTATTTATTTTTTTCACAATGCCTGCCTCAACGAAAGATTGAAACAGTCAAACTAAAACAGGCCAGGACATTATATGCTCATATCATTTACAATATTTACATAATATACATTAACTTTTTTTTTGCTCAAGGGGTAATTATAGCAACTTGGAACAAAAGTGCGAGTGAAAAGAATCACTGGTGTAAAAAGTTAAACTTTTCCTGTTGATCATGTTGCGATGCCTGAATTGACAGAAGTAACAAATGGAGTAAATGCACTTCATAGAAAGCAAGCGTAGTTGTCACTTCACAGTGACAGGTCCTGTTGAGCTTTATTTACACCAAGCCTAATCTATCAGCCCACCCAGAAAACTGATGCGTGAGTTCCCAAGTGATCCCTTCTTCATTTTAACATTGAACAGCAAAATCTCACTGTTGAACTTTGTTGTGCAAATAGATAGCAATTAATTTCAAATGCTCTGTTGTATTAAATGCTAAAATATATTTTAACTTCCTTATTATACATGCTATAAAATTACACTAAAAAGTTCAAGTTTCTGAAGTAACAATTACCTTTCTATATATATAACTTTTAAATTTTTAACTTTTTTTTTTTTTTAAATACCCAGGATAAAGTTATACTGGCTCCAGTATGGCTGGTTTTTTTCATAAGCATCTACCAAAGCCTCATCTAAAATTTAGTTTTCCAGGTATGCTACTTTGGTCTCCCCCTCATTTTCCCTTCCCTTCTTTTTAAAACACCTTTCCACGTGTCCCACTCCCTGGCCATGCTCTGTTTTGACCTCAGGCTATGCTGCTCTTCTGGTCAAAGGGCTGAAATTCAGTTGTACAGCTGCTGACAGACAAGCAGCCAGCAACTTCTTTCACCTCTTGCAGTGTTCCTCCAATACAGCACTGCAATCTCCAGGTCAGACGTAATTCAATCATGTCAAATACCTGATCTTAACAGGAATTACTTTAGAGCCAGGTTTTGTTTTAGAGCCAGGTACAGGGGTGTCTTTTCATACACAAGCTGGACACACGTTACGGTGGCCTAAGTGCAAAACGGGGTGCACGGTGTTCTCAGCTGGATGGGGTTCGACAAAAAACAGTCTGAATTCCACAGATACAGCTTATCACCCACCCTAGTGATTTTCTCCACGGTTTTATCCTCAAGTAGCACCAACCAATTAAATGTTTCCCCCTTCACTGTTTTCTATACATATACACACATACATATATGTGGCATCAGCATGTTCACCACAGGAGAAACTTACTTACAATTAGTTGGAAAAACTAAATTGTATCAAGTTACAGTATACCAAAACAAAATTGGCATTTGTGCTTTCTGTTTGTACAGGAGCCGGTTTTGTCATTTCAAAAAAAGCTTATATTTTTATTTGCATCAAGACATGTCACATGATGAAAAAAGTTAGAAAACAGCTAGGATAGAGAATTCCAGAGCATCAGCTTTCCTCATATGCCCCATTAAGTCTACAGAATAGCTGCTTTCTATAAAAATTATCCATTCACACACCTATGTGGATACCCAAGCTTGCTTGAGGATCTTCTCATTAAATAATAACACGCAGCAGAAGAACCATGCATCCTGTCTTGCAGCGTGCACATTCATGAGACAAAAGTTTCTGCCTTCACTGACTCACATGTTAATAAAATAGCACTTAAAATTTAGTTTTTACTCAGGACCTCAAAGTGCTTTTAAAAAGAAGGAAATACCCCCACATTCTACACAGTAGCTACGAGGCACAAAGAATAAGGCTTGAATTACTGTCCTCAGATACTGACCAGGCCGTGGAAACCAAGGGTTTGCACTCTAGATTCTCCCCAATCTGTTAACTGGGTTGGAGAATCCCATTTTCTCAGATAACCCCTATTCTTGGATATAGATGCTTGTTTATAATCTATAACATCAACCAAAAAAATAGCAGCTCTACAACCCAAACAGCCCAGCTATACTTCAGTAGAGGTACTTTTCTCTCAAAACCATGAAATAGTTTCATAAGAAAGCTGTTGAATTAAAAACAGAGCTAAGTTTAACTTACATGGTGATTTAGTAAATACAGGTAGTCTGATATAGCAGGCTCTAAGCACCTCTTTGACCAGGCTAACAAGTATTTTCTGGCCAATTGTGATTCCAGCACTGGGCTACATAAAAGCAACTGCCTGCCTCATCTGTTTGCGCTTCAGTAACCGCTGGAGACCAAAAATGTCTTGCTAAATTAAACAATATTAAATAAATCTTTTAAAACTAACAGTGAATTTAATTTTTTTAATTAAATACAAAGCCTGTCAGGCTGGGTGCTAAAGGAAGACTGCTGCCATCCACTTCAGGAACTAAAATATACAGCATTTGTACTTGTTACTTGGCAAGCTTTCTAATTTTTTCAGGAGTAAGAGATCTTCTATGTCCAAATAGGAAGTCATAGCATTCACATTTGTTTAAGGAATCATTCCTCTCTTCCAGACCACAAATGACTCTTCCTTTAGCTACTATCTATGTGCACATTTGCAATGCTTTTCCACAGGCTTCTTGTAAACAGAGGTTTCTTCTAGTCCTGTACTTTGACTAACTACCCTCTCGGAGATGGCTATAGGACCCCTTTTCCAATAAGGTGAGATTTCAGGGCTTTGTACACACTCAGTTGTTGCTCAGGCTGAAGTATCAACAGCTGTTTCAGTAATTTGCTGGGATTTGGACCCCTGTCAATGAAAAAAAGAGAAATTATTTTTTTTGTGAGTAGCAGCTCTAAAGAAAGTTTTTGACAGCTTTCCCTTTTCATCTTGCTGTGCAAACACCACCTTCCCTTTTTGGGGGACACAAAGTTACGAATTTCTCCCAGTCCTCAGGATGCAGGATTTCTCCCAGTCCTCAAGCATTAGTGGCAAAGCATTCTCCTTTGCTCAATCTGAACAGGAACTAAAATATATTTTTTGTATTTGCTGTCAAAAGGGAATATTAAGAAGGCTTATGACAAATAGGAATCACTGATTCATCTTTAATCACTGTAATCAACATTTTTCATCAACAGACCTTTTTTAGTTTAGTATCTGTTGCCAGACAAGATGTGTACTATTGAACTAAGTGGAAAGCCGGCCAAGTAGGTAAGGAAAATCACAAATTAAACCAAGCTTTTCTAAAGACAGCCTCATTTTTAGCTAGTCACTCATTTACAATCTACTTATAAGATGGACTGAATACAAGGCAAATAATCTGTTGCTGATTAGGTGTCTAATAATTATTTAGCCATATGCATCTACAAAACTAAGGGCATGTATCAGTTTGGACACCTACAGCCCCTTGGTTCTCCCCTACCTCAGGTACTAAAATGACTGACTGCAAGAGAATTGTCATTCCCAGGATTTCTTCTTGAAAGCCAGTGTGGTTCAGAGAAGATGAGCATTATTTTTAAGAAGTTGTCTCCTCTTTATAACTATAGTGTTTTCATCTTAAACAGAAAATCTCAAGTCAAGTGACTGAGAAATACTCAAACTCACAGGAAGAACTGCAGCCTTCAGAAACCACTCATGGAAAGAAGCCCTCCTGCTCAAATCCCCATCCTCATACCTCTCTATAATCAGCAAATTGTAGTAAAATTTTCTGGTACTTAGGGTACACAGCTTACCTTTAATAGCAGTGAGAGAAACATTAAGGCATAGCTTGAACCTGACACAAATCCTAGACAGTGACATGTATTTTCTTAATAGTCCTGTACTTGAAATGCTTGCATAAATCAGATTTAGAAACCTGTAATCTCCACGATGCTAACAATATAAATCACAACTTATATAGAAGAACTATGGTACAACACCTATGCCAGTGTAAGTAGTTAACATGGTAAGAAGCCCATACCTTATGAAACTGGTGATATAGACATGAACGAAAGTGGCCATCAAGTACTGACAATCAAAACGATCCATTATGCCACCATGTCCAGGAATTGTGTCTGCAAAATCCTTTTGGGTGTGAAGGATGGGGGGGAAATGAAAAAAGAAAATCAGGGTCAGTGATTCTTATGAAACACGCTCCCAATATATCACTTGGCAGCAGCATATTACAGTTTCATCGCACTGAGTCAAAAGTTAGCAAGAGCCTCCTTTGCTAAAGGAGTTTTTAACTGCAAAGGTGAGTCAAGGGATGAGAAGAAAAAGAAGAGATGAAGCAACTTGTCCACAGTATCACACAAGAGGACAGCAGTAAGTCAGATGCAGGTTTGCCGGGGCCGATCACACTTGTGTGCCTATACATACTTCATTTTGTAGCAAGGCTCTTAAGCTAATGGCTGTGTTTCTTGCCTCTCTAGAATCTAATCTCTTTAATACTTTTATTGCTTCATCCTCTACTGGTAGCTGCTGCTGAAGCACTTGTTACCAGGGAATATGTTTTTGCTATATTTTGAAGCAGTGACCTGAGGACTTTCCACTGTCTAACACTGGCTTAGCAAGTTGTACTGCCCATTCACCTGTTGTGTTTTTCACTGGGTTCTTGGTAACTATAGTTAAAAACCATAACATGTGCATACTCCATAAATATATATAAACCCTGTAGTGAAAAAATATTCACTACTTAAGAAAAATATATATTTCTGATGCAAATGACCTTTGATGCACTACCTTTGCATTACCCGATCTTGTCTGCAGAAAGCTTTGTAAGTCCAACTATTGTCATATATACCCTTTTTGTCATCCACGCTCATTTGTGTACTCTCTAGGTGAAAACACTGACCTCAGTCACATGGGGTGACTGCCAGCAAGTTAAACCAGTTCTGTGCCAGTGCCACTCTAGCCTTCCAGTGCTGAGCAGGCATGGAATGCCCAACCTAACCTATGAGCTGCTTTCAGTGACAATTTCACAGTATCATAGAATGGTTTGGGTTGAAAAGGATCTTAAAGACCATCTAGTTCCAATCCCCCTCCCACTAGAGCAGGTTGCTCAAAGCCCCATTCAGCCTGGCCTTGAACCCAGCAGTGGATGGGGCATCCACAGCTTCCCTGGGCAACGTGTTCCAGTGTCTCACCACCCTCACAGAAAATAACTTCCTCCTAATATCTAATCTAAATCTACCCTCTTCCAGTATGAAGCCATTACCCCTTGTCCTACGTGTCCTTGTACAAAGTCCCTTTCTACCTTTCTTGCAGGCCCCTTTCAGTTCCTGGAAAGCTGCTCTAAGGTCTCCCTAGAGCCATTTCTTCTCTAGGCTGAATATCCCCAGCTCTCTCAGCCTGCCTTCACATGAGAAGTGCTCCAGCCCTTGGATCATCTTCGTTGCCTTCCTCTGGACCTGTTCCAACAGGTCCACGTCCTTCTTATGTTGGGGGCTTCAGAGCTGGATACAGTACTCCAGGTAGGGTCTCATCAAGAACAGAGTAGAGAATCACCTCCACTGACCTGCTGGCCACTCTGCTTTTGATGCAGCCCAGGTTGTGGTTGACTTTCTGGGCTGCCAGCGCGCATTGCTAGCTCATGGTTGAGCTTCTCCTCAACCAACACCCCCAAGTCCTTCTCCTTATGGCTGCTCTCAATCCATTCTCTGCACAGCCTGTATTTGTGCTCAGGATTGCCATGCGATCATAGAATCATCCAGGCCGGAAGGGACCTCCAAAGGCCATCTAGTCTGACCTCCCCACAGTCGCAGGGACACCCCCAACTACACCAGGTTGTCCAGGGCCTCATCAAGCCTCACCTTGAATATCTCCAGAGATGGGACCTCAACCACCTCCCTGGGCAACCTGTTCCAGTGTTCCACCACCCTCAGAGTAAAGAGCTTGTTCTTAATATCCAATCTAAATCTGCTCTTCTCCAACTTAAATCCATTGCCCCTTGTCCTGTCACTGCAGGCCTTTGTAAACAGACTCTCCCTGGCCTTCCTGTAGGCCCTCTTTATGTACTGGAACACTGCTGTTAGGTCTTCCCGGAGCCTCCTCTTCTCCAGGCTGAACAACCCCAGCTCACTCAGCCTATCTTCGTAGCAGAGGTGCTCCAGACCCCTGATTGTCTTCATGGCCCTCCTCTGGACCTGCTCCATCAGGTCCATATCCTTCCTATATTGAGGGCTCCAGACCTGCACACAGTACTCCAGGTGGGGTCTCACCAGAGCAAAGTGGCTGTCCCTGTCTTTTTGACAGCACTGTCTTGGGGCCCATAAGTTTAAAAAAAAAAACCCCAAACCAATCTACTTTTCAATGCTCTACTTTAAGAATAAGTGCTACTTTTCAGAAGTATTTTTTCCCCCAAAAGCCCTTCTTCACACAAACAGTTTTTTGCTACCTAGACATACAGGTACAACAGCACACAAGGCTGTAGCTAGCAAAGTGCTGGGCAAGCTGCTTGGATTGGCATAAGAAAGAGGGGTAAGTATAAGCACATGTATGGGAATTCAGCACAAACAGAGAGGTTTATATACTTATGTGCAAAGCACATGCCAAAACTGGTGGACATAGGGAACAGTAACAAGAACAACAACAAGCAACAGGATAAGAATTACAGCAGTCCTACCAAGACATAAAGAAGGTCGGGAGAAAATTTGGGGCTGCCCTCTTCCCACACTCCTGCTGCCACTTAATACCAGCCAGGGACAACACTGCCAACAAACGACAGCGCACACCTTGCAATAAACAGAGGTTAGCACGTCACATCGTTTGCCAATCCATACTCCTGTTACAAGGCGGCCTGTTGGCAAAGGCAGCCAAACATCCCCTGCTTTGGTGAACCTGACAAGTTGGCATCTGCATATGACACAAATACTGTTGGTAAAACACAGCCAGCCACAATCTGAAGGGTAAACCACTGTCAGTGCTTCTCTATGCAAATCAGATTGCCTTTCATGTCAAGTAAAATATCTCACACCTTGCTTGTCCACACCACTTCTGCAGCAGGACTTGGAAGAGTAATTATCAACTAGAACAGGAAGCTAAATTATTCCTAGATTTCCAATACTAAAACCACATGTTGATTATGCAAATTTTTAGGAATAATACATATGTATATCTGATAAAACTACGTACTGCTCCTGATGCTAAAAAACAGTTCAAACATCACTGTACCTTAGTAGAAGCTCTAGGTACTACAATGAACAATTAAATAAAAAAACAGATCAAACAAAACAAACCAAATCCACTAATTTATCTAATTCAAAGAGAAAGCTAAAACAAAACTGGCTTGCAGGAGTCACTACTCACCTTGATTTTGAAAGCTCTTTTAAATCCACTGGCGAAAAATCCTCCAAATGGCCCAATCAATGAGGCAAACGTTGACAGTGCAATGCTGTGCATCTGAAATGGGTACATATTCACCGTTTCCTACAAGAAAAATAATTCACACTGTATTTCAGTATGTTTGACTGTGCACATTTTAAGCTTGAATACTTTTGAATGGGGCTGTCACAGCCCATAGTTTCACAAAGCTTCAGTTTTCCTGACACAAAGTAATACTGCGAGGAAAGGAAAAGCCATACTGTAGAAAGCTGCCGAAAGGTCTGGTCATGTGGACAGGAAGCAGTATTGGGGAATGCTAGAGCAGTTAGTTTTAACTAACTATGTGAGTTTTAGCCAATCCCTTCCTTAGCTGATCATAACAAATATAACAACTAATTAAGTCAGCTTATCAGGCACCCAGCTGAAGTGCCTCTATGCAAATGCACATAACATGGGAAACAAGCAAGAGGAGTTAGAGACATGCACACGCCTCCAGGGCTGTGATCTTATTGGCATCACACAGACGTGGTGGGATGACTCCTATGACTGGAATGCTGGAACGGAAGGATACAGACTCTTCAGGAAGGACAGGCAGGGGAGACAAGAAGGGGTGTTGCCCTCTATGTCAATGACCAGCTGGAGTGCATGGAGCTCCACCTGGGGATGGATGAAAAGCCAGAGAGCTTACAGGTCAAAATTAAAGATAACATAGGGTCAAGTGATATTACAGTGGGGGTCTGCTACAGGCCACCTGAACAGGACAACGGGGTGGATGAGGCCCTATATAGACAAATAGGAGCAGAATCACATTCACAGACCCTGGTCCTGTTGGAAGGACAACACAGAGGAGCACAAGAAACCCAGGAAGTTCTTGAAATGTGTCAATGACAACTTTCTCCTTCAAATTTTAGAGGAGCCATGCTGGACCTTGTCCTTATCAACAAAGGAGGGGTCGGCGGGGACTGTTAAGCTCACAGGTAGTTTTGGTTGCAGTGATCATGAAATGGTAGAATTCAAGATCCTTAGGACAGTGAGGAGGGTACGCAGCAAGCTCTGTACCCTTCATGAGAGCAGACTTTGGCCTTTTGGGGGACCTGCTTGGTAGGGTAAGGTGGAAAAAAGCACAGGAGAGAAGAGGGCCCCAATGAAGATGTTTAGTATTCAAGGATCATCTCCTCCAAGCTCAGAAGCAGTGTATCTGGAGAAAGAAGTAGTCAGGCAAAGAAGCCAGGAAGCCTGCATGCATGAACAAGGAGCTTCCAGACAAACTCAAATGCAAAAAGGAGGCCTACAGAGGGTGAAAGCAAGGCTGGGTAGACTGGGAAGAATACAGATAAACTGTACAAGAAGCCAGGAACCAGATCTGGCAGGCTAAAGCCCAGAGAGAATTAAATCTGGCCCAGGACATCAAGGACAACAAGAAAAATTTTTGTAAGTACATCAGGCTAAAGTCAAGACTAGAGAAGATGTGGGCCCTTCTCCAGAAGGAAACAGGAGACTTGGACACCCAGGGTATGGAGAAGGCTGAGGTACTGAATGACTTTTTCACCTTGATCTTCACTGTCAAAGACTTTAACCACACCCCCCAAGTTGCAGAAGGCAAAAACAAAGGCTATGAGAATGAAGAACTGCCCACTATTAGGATAACATCACGTTTCAGACCACCTAAGGGACCTGAAGGTACACAAGTCCATGGGATCTGATGAAATCCACCCACGGTCCTGAGGGAGCTGGCGAATGNAGCCACGGTCCTGAGGGAGCTTGCGAATGAATTGGCTAAGCCACTTTCCATTATATTTGAAAAGTCATGGCAGTCTGTTGAACTTCACACTGGCTGGAAAAGGGGAAACACAAGCCCCATTTTCAAAAAGATTAAAAAGGAAGACCCAGGAAACTACAGGCTGGTCAGTCTCACCTCTGAGCCTGGCAAGACCATGGAGCAGATCTCTCTGGAAACTCCACTGAAGCATATAGAAAATAAGGAGGTGATTAGTGACAGCCAACATGGTTTCACCATGGGCAAGTCATGCCTGACAAATTTGGTGGCCTTCTATGATGGATGCTACAGTGTTGGTAGATAAGGGGAGAGCAACAGATTTCATCTACCTGGACCTATGCAAAGTGTTTGACACTGCCCTGTGTGACATACTGGTCTCTAAATTGGAAAGTAACGGATTTAATAGATGGACCACTCGGATAAGGAACTGACTGGACGGCCACACTCAAAGGATTGTGCACAATGGCTTGATGTCCAAGTGTGATGAGTGGCATTCTTCATGGGTCAGTGCTGTTTAATATCTGTCGGACATATGGACAGTAGGATTGAGTGCACTCTCAGCAAGTTTGCTGATTACACCAAACTGTGTGGTGTGGTTGACACTCTGGAGGGAAGGGATGCCATCCAGAGGGACCTGGACAGGCTTGAGAAGTAGGCCCACGTGAACCTCATGAAGCTGAACAAGGCTAAGCACAAGTGCAATCCCAGGCACAAATACAGATTGGGTGGAGAATGGATTAAGCGCAGTCCTGATGAGAAGGACTTGTGGGGTATGGGTAAACCAGAAGCTCAACATGAGTTGGCAATGCGTGCTGGCAACCCAGAAAGTCAACTATATCCTTGATTGCTTCAGAAGCATGACCAGCAGGGTGAGGGAGGTGATTCTGCCGCTCTGCTCTGCCCTGGTGAGACCCCACCTGGAGTACTGTGTCCAGCTCTGGAGTCCTCAGCACCCTGTTGGAACAGGTCCAGTAGAGGGTCATTAAGATGGTCACTTGGCTGAAGTACCTGTCCTATGAAGACAGGCTTAGAGAGTTAGGAGTGTTCAGCCTGGAGAAGAGAAGGATCCGGAGAGACCTCATAGTAACTTTCCAGTACCTGAAGGTAGCCTACATGAGAGATGGGGAGGGACTCTTGAGCAGGGAGCAGAGTGATAGGACGAATGGTAATGGTTTTAATGGAAAGAGAGGAGATTTAGATTACATCTTAGGAAGAAATTCTTTGCTGTGAGGGTGGTGAGACACTGGAACACGTTACCCAGAGAAGTTGTGGCTGCCCTGTCCCTGAAGTGTTCAAGGCCAGGTTAGACGGGGCTTTGAGCAACCTGTGCCAGTGGGAGGGGTTGGAACTTGATGATCTTTGAGGTCCCTTCCAACACAAACCATTCTATGATTCTACAACATACAAGGGGACTTTCTAGTCTTTCTTGGCTGTGCTTTTCCAGCTCCATTTCTTGTAAACGAAGGAGCTTTCCACAAATTCCTAGTGCTGCTGTAGCAAGTGGCCTAATGCTCTCCACAAATTTGTCACCTTCATGCAATTCACTGTCACATCTTTCAAGTGCTCTCACAAGATAGATATGAATTTTGCACTAGTCTGCTGTGCCATCACCTTTTTGTACATACGGCAGTAACTCATACTTTTTGGGTTACATTTAAACAGGTATTGTTCTTCTCAGCCTTTTCAAAGCCTGGAAATTTGTTTTGATCTGTTTAAGTTCTTACAGATAAGAGAGGCTGTCTTCCTTCCTGACACAGATTAGAAAAACGGCAGGTGTGTGTATGTGTGTGGTGTTGGTTGGTTGCGGGATTTTTTTTCGGATTTGGGTTTTTTTGGTTTTTAGGGTTGGTTTGGTTGGGTTTTTTTGCAACTTAGCTTCGAGCACTTTCAAACACAAGCTCCAGCCTTTGAAGTAGCACAATTCTGGTCTCATCCCTGAGACCAGAGCACACGTCACCTGGGAAGTTTTGATAACACCTGTACCTGAAAAATCCTGTACCTTGTGTTTCTGTTTTGCATCACAGCTGGCCAACACCAATTAGCTTCTTGTCTACTTTGTGCAGTTATCTTAAGACAACTTTCTTTTAGGCTAAACTATTCAGATGGTCAAACAGAAAACTTTACTAGTTGGACTTAAGCCAATTTTGTTGGGCGGACACAAGGCTCAGCATCTTTTGATACCAAGCAAAATGTCTTCCAAACATAACATCTGGTCATATTTCTGAGACTGAACATCAGGAATGGAGTAATGGAGAGAAAACCAAAACCAGGCTGCTGCTGAAACAAGAAGATTCAATTTTACTTTCTATAAAGACTGCTAAAACTAATTCTCTCCTCAAAAGCCCTTATTGGAGCCTCACAAAAACACCCCAAAAGGGCACATGGAACTACTATCTCTTTTCAGGGTTAACTGATAGATCTCTATTGGACTGGTACTGAACTGGGAATTCTCATCTCCTTGCCTGTTACTAAAATACACAATATAGCTGGACACAGTAAGATTTCTCTCTGCTCAATCCACATTATGTTTTTGTGCAGAAAATCCTTACTAAATTTACAATCAACCTCACAGTCCTCACAGTCCTTGAAGCAACAGTATGTTCTTCTAGAATGAAAATACTGGAGCTTCCGCTAGATATACTCTTGCTTTTCTAAGTACCACCCATAGACTTACTTTTAGTCTTAGATTTAGTTGCTACCAGTTTCCAGTTTGTGCCGCCTTCTTGTAAACATATCAACTTTTCTCCTCCAGCATTATACCCATGTAACCACAGGCAAAGCCCACTGTCTTCCCCAGTGCTGTGTACTCACTCTCTGCGCTGAGCCACTGCACAGGCCAGGGGAGCACTGCAGAAACCACTTGTTCTGTGATTATCCCAGTCACCTCCTCTTTGCCCGAAAGGAGAAATAATGACAGGCTGCTTTGTTTCTATCTGGTATTCTCTTCCTGTTGGATCGCTTCCGAAGCCCATGACTTCAGAAGCACTGCCTTGTGCAGTAGGATAATGGATGACCTGTTTCCTGACAGGTAAAGATACAACAGCTCACTTAGAAGAATCTCCAGGCTGGGTGTGAAGAAAAGGGTTGGTGACTATATTACATAGATCTATTACTGGTACTCCTGTTTTCACACAGCACAGAAGTAATGGTACTAATGCACAAGATGCTATGTGATGAAGAAAGCATGAGCCCAATTCTAACAGCAGTTACTCACTAGCTAAAAATGGAATGAAGTTCTACAAGATTACTTAAGCTTGCTACTAATTAGGGCTATAACAACGCTTTGTCTGCTTTCCATAAAAAAAAATTAAAGATGGCTCTTCAAAAAAGGTTTTTCTACAAAATGCTTAAGGGACATCCATTTCCAGCACAAACAGGATACAGGCCACAAGAACTCAAGCAGGTTTCCTTGAGGGAGGTAATTTCCTCCAACAATGCATTTCAGTTCTGCTTGGGTGACCACCTCCCCTGTCCGAGCAACAGAGGGCCTCATGGTATTGATTCAGTTCTTACCCTTCAAGCCTTACCAGCATTCATGTCCCTTTCTAAAAAGGTTTAGAAAAACATTCAATCTGCGAAGTACAATTTCAATTTTAATCAAAGGCTTGTTTTTTTTCCTTACCCATCCCAACACAGCCTGAAGCAATGGTGGCACAAAGTACTTCTTCATCTGAAAGAGCTCTGAAGGTTCACACTCTGTCACAAATCTGTTGGTTTCACTGTTATATTCCACAGGGCAGACAAAGTACTGATATTGAGCCAAAAAATAGGAAAACTGAAAAGCAAAAAAGAGTTGTGAAATAGGCATTTGTTGTTACAGTCAAAAATCATATTGTAATGGACGGTTTTGTCATTGCAAGCTGAGGATAATGAAAACCTTTTTAATAACCGAGATCTAGAATGGAGTAATGGAGAATGCCTCAACAAGACAGACAAAAGTTCAATGTGCCTAGTGATGACTTCCCAACTTGTTTTTATGTATTTCAGATTCATATCTACTTGGATGTTTCTGCAATATAAAATCCCCCAAAGTTAGCCATTCATCATTTTTTTTCAGTTCATTTCTTCATTAAAACTTGAACTATCACTTCAACCAAGTTTGGGAGTTATGAATTCTGCTGACTTTTATGATAAATTACTTATCAGAACAGTTACTGAATGCTGTTGTTATCTTCTATGCGTATCATCCGTGTAAACTACTTTTCAGGAGAAACGTCATTATAAAGTATGTAATACAAAACTACTACTGTACAAAGCATAAATAATGTGATCAATAAACTTCAATTTCAAGATAAGTATGCAACTAATATATAAAACAATTCCAGATACAGTAACAGTAATGGCAAAAATGGTCAATATAGCCTATTCAGACTTTCCAGCTAGTTACAAATTGGCAAAAATTTCTAGCCAAAAAAAAGCCATAACTCTTAGGCTTTCAGCAGTTTGAGATGACCAAATTTGTCAGTAATTCTACTTCAAGTAAAACCAGAAAAGTTGAAGACTGCGCCTATACATGGAAAGTCCTTTGGTTACTTACAATAAATCCAAATAGAACTGTGGAAAAGAAACCTCCAATGAATCCTTCCCAGGTCTTCTTGGGAGACAACTAGGCACAAAAGAGATAGTGTTGGTAGTTGCACCACTGAACCTTTTTTTTTTTTTTACTCTATTTCTGGACCTTATTTGTGAAAATTAAGCTTCTACTTGAAGCCTAAAGGTTTTTCAAAGGTACACGTGAAATACTGAATGTCATCAGCTGCAGCCACTGAACAGGATAAACAGAGGAGTATGGCTAGGACCTGTACCAGGCAAGGAGGAAAAGTGCCACAGCTGGGCTGGTGCCACCAAGCAGCTTGAGGGAACAGAGACCTCTTTTCCCATCTGCTGCTGCTCTCTGGAGGCTGCTGTCTGTCTCCAGCCACAGTTGACCCTAATTAAGCAGATGAGTTCCTTCAAACAGAAGAACTGGAAACCTGCACGAGTGCACTACAGCTCTCTTGGAGACCCTCTGCTAGCAAGTGCACATTTAGATAGTGACAGAAGCCTTGGTGCTAGACAGCTACTGCTGGGGATGTTCCTCTAGAGACACTAGCTTCCTAAATACAGACTGGCAAACTAATACAGCAAGTAACTGCAGGCCTAGAGAGATCAATGCAGCAAACTATTTTCTTCATCAAATTCTATCACATTTTCAATTTCAGAGCAGTCTAATATCAGAACCAACTAAATCCCAAAAGTTAACATGGCAACATCATGAAAATCAGAATTCATGGCTTTCTGTGGGGTTATGCATATTCTACAAGAATAGGAAAATTACTACCTGAGCCCTTCTCAACTACTCCATCAACAAGAACAAATGAGGAACAGGTATATATACTTCTTTCAAATTACAGTTTCTGACAGTAAGGATGCAGCTGAACTGGCATATGAAGTTCAAAAATGAAGCGATTATAAACATTGATGCAATAGGCTTGAACTGCATTATACTGTAATGTCAATATTACATTTATCTTAATCCCAGATTCCACTTCCAAATCTTCAGAAACAAGATAGTAAATTTGGCCTTTTTTTAGCAAAGCTGTGTATCATGCAGTACAGTGGAAAGTATTTTTCCCATAAGCAACTATCAAAAATGCTATGAATTGTAAAAGCTTGTTGGTGAGAAAGTGCCTGAGTACATACCTTAATTAACGGAGTTCTGCCAAAGAAGAATCCAAAAATGTAAGCAGTAATATCATTGCAGATAACACTTGAAATTGGAACCAGAAACCTAGAGAAAGAAATAAAAAGTTTCATGAAGAAAAAGAAAAGCTGCCCAAACCTAAGCACAGTACAGACATTGAAATAGCAGCATTTCTTTCTGGGAAATTTTTCGAAGGAATTATGTTTCATAATGTGTTCACCTAGTTCCCCCATGAGCAGCGTATTTAGCTATTGTGGTTTTAGTTTTCAGCAAATCAAGACCGTTACAGATCCATGTTAGGTCAAGTTAAAAAATGATTTTGATGCATGAGCTTAAAAAGTGAGCAGGCTGGCTTTGTCCTATCAGGCTTGAAGACTGGTACCACAGTTAAGAAGAAACCGACAGATATAAACACATTAATGTTATTGATAACATTAAAGCAAGCAAATTCCTTTCAAAGTTTAATGATACCTAAACTTAAAACCAAAACCATTCCCTTTTCTTCCTCCCATCAGTTTGGAGCAGCCTGTGTTAGCTTTCCAAATGTTCTTTTCATGCAGACAGTGTCTGTATTTGTTCCTCAAGCCTGTTAACCCCTTCTTTTTCCCTTTTAAAAGCTGGGATGTATTAATAAGCTAAAAGTCAGATTTGGTGACCATCTGCCAAATTGCCTAGCATCAGTGGAATTAAGAAATAGCAAGGTATCTAGGTTCAGTTTTGGCACATGAACATGATCATTATGAAAGGAATTTGTTTATACAAACATTGTCAAAGGCTTTGGGTTTTCTTTCTAACCATAAGCATGTATTTTCTGCAATAATCTCTCCAGTTGTACACGCATCAGGAAAAGAAAAAGGAGAGCATGCAGTATTACGTCCTCGGAAGAACAAAAATAATTTTCTACGTGCTGCTTCTTCCTTCGTTTCCAACTTGTAATTTACTCTGTGTCCTTAAAGAAGTGTGGGGTGAGTAAACATACCTGCTCTCTGAGGAGCAGTTTCAAGTAATCAAGTTTAACTGCATCATCAGAATTTAAGATATTGCTGGAAATGGGGCATCAAGATGACCCAGAAATAGCCAATATTTAAACTCTCAAAATATTTTAAGTAATCTGCATTTATCTGAACAGGAAAGGTGGTCAGATTTGGGATTTTAAATTAAATGGCCTACTTCAATAGCTCTGAGCAACCTGAAGCTCCCAGGTAATTGAAAAAAGAATTGCTAGATATTCATCCATTCCACAAAATGCTATGGAAACTATTTCACCAAGGCATGCCAGCAATCCTATTCCTTTCAAGTAAGTGGAGTAGCTGCTCATAACTACCATACTTGTAGCTGCCAATCCAGTTAAAGAGGTTTTTGCTTCTTCTTCTGTATCCTTTACCTCATCGACCCCAATTCCTCTGATTCCCCTTCCAACTAGACATTAATGTTCCTTAATTTGCGCTGCTTTAAATGTTCCTACAGTTATTCCCTAAGCAGATCTATGTAAAAGAACCAACCTCTCAATGCAATAGAGTTACAAATCGATTTATTACTGTCCCCTTACCAGATCATGCCTTCAAAGAGATTTTGGATGACAAGATGAGATTGAGTTACAGTGATCAGCAAAGTGACATGAGTCCATGCGAACTGTTAACAATGCAACAACACAACAGTTAGTGAAAACACCAATCTGTACACCTTGATAAATACTGGCATGTCAACTAGAGGAACTACTTAGGAGCTCACAGGAAAGACCAATTCTAGTGACAATGCAAGAGATGTGCGTGCATACAGTATATCACAAGTTAGCTGGCTTTCTGAAGCAAGTACTGAGACTTTAACAGGTTTCCCCATCACTTACCTCCACCCAGAATTTTTTAATGTGCAGTTTAACATCTGATAAGACATACACCTTGAGCATGAAAGCAGCAAAGAAATGTAAGCAATGTGATATTCTGTATATACATATAACAGACATGTTAGAACCGCAACAATAAAATGGCAATGAACTAGTCATGAAAGAGTCATGTTACACAGATGTGGATCTCTCTCATAACAGAATACCAGTCCTCTTACAAAAAATGAAAATTCTCAAGGTCAGCAAAAGCAATGTGTTAATTTTTATGCACAAGGTCATTTAAACAGTCATTTTCCTCCATATTACTGTATGTACTTGGTGTTTATTCTGTAGAGCCAGTGTACAGAACAACTGTTTCCATACAGTTTATCAGTAAAGATTCTACAATAGATTCTATTTCCCAAAAACTTTTAAATCAATAAGTGGTAGTTTTTCCAAGAAATACCAAATTTAAGTGCTCTATATGGCTGGGCAGTTTAACATTTGGAATGTCCTTCTTTTGTAGTTCTCCTCTCACCTGTGTTTTCCTATGGCAGCCAGTGTCTACTTCCAGTTAAGACAACTCAAGAGGGCTGCAAGAACTGACTAAAAGTTTCTGAAAATATTACCTGCTGGTTAATTAAAGCATTTCTGCAGCAAAGTTTTTAGTATTTGTACAGGGATCTTGGAATACCATCTAAAAATCAAACGCCTACTCTCCTTGTCTGTTCAAACACTGTGTTGCCACACAGTGGATACACAACTTCCCCCTGTTTCTCTGCAATTATTAGGTGCTCACACCTTAATGTTTTCTGGGCAGGTATCAAGTCATATGACCAACACTACATTTTTTCTACCTTCTTTCCAGAAGGGGGAAAAAAAAAAACAACGGAAAATTCATATATTTACCTTGTGCCAGTCTGAAGATGAGGACTTTTTTTTTTTTTTGCAGATTAGAAGATAAAGACCACCTCTCCTAGAAATTCTGCATCTCCCTGTCAGGTAAGTTCTCCCACAAACAGGGTAAATTTTGCGAGTAAGAGATTTTTTTTTTTTTAACATGCTCATACAAGGCTCAGCTAAGTCCTAGTCTAGAATTAGGGATACTCAATGGTAAAGGGCTACCCAAAGCACTGTAGAAACAGAGGGGTTAACTGCATCCCTAGAGCTATAGGAAATCTTTAAGGTAGTGCAATACCCTGACTGCTCAAGTTCTGTAAAGACAGAAGCTGTGCTGTGTTACGGTTTTACTGTTCCTTTTAGTCATTTCTATATAGAAGTTAAGGGTTTCAGTGGGGTTTTTTGAGTTTGTTTTGGTTTGGATGTTTTTTTCTGTGGTGTGGTTTGTTGGGTTTTTCCTTTTTCTTTTTTTTTCCACATGTGATGTTACAAAATTAGTTCTCAACTTATAAGATACATAGAAGAAAAAGGTTCACGCTTTTGATTAGTTATTATGCTGTTTGTTAAGTGCACAAATACAAGAGATGAAAACACTGTTTTCTTTTAATAAATTAATGATTTATTGAGGCACAGCAGAGCTGAAAACTAGAACTGCTGTTAAATGTCACAGAATAAATCTTCCACATAGGAGTTAAAATCAAGCTCCCTTGATAGTACTTTACTGGGGCTTCTACAAAGTAACACTTGAGTCACAAGAACCACTTCCCACCCTAACCTGAACTATTTGGCTTCAGACCTCGGAGGGAGATGCACACCCCTTTCTCCAGGAATCTTTCTTATCAGTCTATTACTAAGGGAAACATATCATATTGTATACGCACAAAGCCTCACCAATGACAGCCTGTATCAACTAAAAGGCCGCATGCCATGATATAAGAATAGTAAACTGCAAGGTGAGCAAATCACCACTTGATTTCAAGCCACTGTGGGTTTAAGCATGTTTTCTACACCCCTCTTTCAAGCTATTTAATGAACATAGGGACATGACTGTTTCTAGTGACATTCATAATGTGAGTGACCACAGCAAAGTGGATAATACACACCATGTAAAACTGCAGACGATAATGTTTCTTCACTAAACTCAAAACAAATATGCAGAAGCCTGTAAAACAAAGCAAGTGTAGTTTGTACCATCTTGTATTTAATTACACTGATCTGTGATATACCAGCAATTCTCTTCTTTTGAAGCAGCTTTTAATCCCTCTGCTGCAAGGAGTGTTTGCTTGCATTTGGTAAAGCGTACATCATTCTTATTAGAGCTTTAGTTAACAACAGCACAGAGCACCCATTTCATTACTTACAAGGTCCCATCATAGACATCAATTTTTCAGGGAGGAGACCATCACCTTTAAAAAACACTCAAAAACCAAACTGACAAGCTGGCTTTGAATAATTAATGGAAATAACTGAAAGGAAGAGGCCAGTTTGCCCCTTTCCTCCAGACAGGCAACGCAAGCAGGAAGTGCAGGCATTGGAAAATTTGATTGACTGAAAGAAACATTCTGGCAGACTAACAGAGCACCTCTTCTCCCTGAGGGCAACCTCCCATGCCAGGAGGGTCAGAGGCTCTCAAAAGGCCTTTAATCCTGGGTACAGTCCCCAGTGACCCCCCCAATCCCAATGCAACAGTCATCAAGGAACTATGCTATGCTCTGCCTCCTGCTTTTGCTTATGACTGGCTTGTCTCACCTCTCCTCTCACCTCCATTCAGCAGTTACAATGCATTAATTAAGTTAGTTTCCTCAAGCAAAAGACAGCTGAAGAAAGGTCAAGTCTTGCAAAGCTGGTTTCAAGTTTGTGATCTAAGAACCACTTAGAATTTTTATTGGGCTTTAAAATAAATTAAAAAAAATTAGCAACAAACAGACTGACAGTTCATCATTAAAGTCAGGGTTCTTAATATATTTTACAAGTATTTGTACCATAGCAGTTTCCTGTTCCTCAGACCAACCTCTGTCTTCCATTGATCTATTTTTAGACTAAAGTAATATTAACTAATATTAACTGCATTGCTGAAAACACCGTGGACTGTTTTTACATGTCCACAAAGCAATACCCCACAAGATTTCCAGTTTATGTTTCTTCTTCCTAGACAACAGGTTTTTAAAAAGTCTTTCTTTGGATAGGAAGGAAAACTTATGCATGAGGCAAGCACCTGAGTATCTTGCAGACAAATAAAGCCTCAGGCATTTTGAATAATCAGTTTGAAATATATTGGTAAATCTTATTGCTGTAGACCTAACAGAACACTTGCTCAATAAAGGGTCAACCAGCACAGTGATTACACAAACAAGTTATCTCCACAGACTGCCAAAATAGCATTCAAGTGTTCAGGGTACTGAGTCTCAGTTCCTCAACAATCAAAATGAATTCCTGCCAATTTCCCTTAAGCACTATTAGTTCAACTTTCTCAAGATCATCTACTTTTTTAGGCTGCCACCTTCTTCTCAGTGAATACCAAATTTGCACTCATCTTTTCACAGGAAAAATGGAACAGGAAGCAACAAAATTCCTCTAACATCAAGAGGAAAAAGAAACTGAAAATGCATAAAGCTGGGGAACAATTCATTTTTACTTTTTAAAGAAATAAGCACAGAAACAAATGGAGCACAAAGTTCTTTCATTTTTGCAATTTCCTATGCTTACCTGTTAAATAGAGTGCAAAAGATATAAACCTGTGGTAACGGATTAGGAATTGAAGCTGTTCTCTTCTCTGAACAAACGTAGCGAAGTAATCAGCTACAGTCTCTCCATAAAAGAAGTAGTTGACACAAAGTAAAAAGTACCTACAACATACAACAACCAGCAGTTATTTTAACAAGATAATGGGTATTAAAGCTTCATTCATAAAAACAAAAGGAAAAAAAAAAAAAAAACACACACACAAGGAAAATCAGAAGGGTAGAAAAGAGAGGTGAGAAAGAGAAAATTAGAGTATAAATCCAGTCTTCCACTTCTGGGTCGATGTCTACCCTGACAAGTCAATTTTTGGAATTTACTTGTTCTAAAGAAACTGCACTAGAAAAGAAACATTTTGTAGGATACAGCTGGGAAATTTATTTAATCCTGAACTACACTATTGAATACTCCAAACCTGTGTAAACCATTTTCAGATATTCTAAAAGTATATATCAAGTATCTGCTATCACTGATCCTGACACAAGCCATTCCATGTATTCTTTTCCTATATCCTGATAAGGGTAGTTTGCAACTTCTGCCTTACAAACAGGAAAAAAGGTACTTGCATAGTCAATCCTTGGAGGCTGTAGGACAGTGAATCCAACATGAGGCTTCAGGATCTGAATGTAACTATACTTTTGCCATCTGGACAGAAGACTTATCTGAAAGAGTTACTGCTGCATCTCCTGCTCCACTCCACCACACACTTTGCCTTTCAGCTTTCTTGACAGCAATAATGTTACAGATTATTATGCAGCTGTTGCTACAACTATTTCAAAACCATTTTGTGGGAGCACGTCCACACCCAACATTCAACTGAGGTAAAATGTCACCTTCAGCCATCTCTTTTTGCAGGATCTTCAAAGAAATTCCTTTTGACTGTTTTGACTGAAACAGTTAGCATGCAAGTACTTTGTCACAGGTTTTCATATCAATTCAATTCTAGTATGCTGAGCAACTAAGTCACAATGGGGTCTCAACACTCAATACAAACCAATAAATAGCAAATCCAAAACCACTAAGAGAGGCATCTCTCTAGGCAACATACTTTTCAGCTTATTACCAAAGTCAGGCACAGAAGATGGCTATGATTTGAGACTGTATTTCCAGGGAGTCTCATAGTGATCAGCACTCATTCTCTTCCCCCCTTCCCCCAGATATTAATGCTCATTTTTCAAGGCTTCACATCTCTAAATCAGTCAAATAATTGATATTCAGACTACTAACAGGATTCTCTCAGCTCATTGAACTGTCCTAATATTTAGCCTCAAGGCAAGATGTTGGACTGAAAGGAGTTTTGATGTTACCTAGCACTGATTTTGAACTCCACATACGAAAGAGAGAGTGGTCAACTGCAAAAGCAGGCTAAAAGACAGAGTGCACATCTCCTCCTCTAAAAATTTTGGCAAGACCACAGAATAATTCCATGTATGAGACTGCTCTAGCTGTACAGCCAGAAGCCACAGACTAAAGCAGACAATATATCAGTCCCCTGGATAATCTAGGAGTGACCAAACAGGAACTGATTAGCATTTACAGGAAAGCCAACAGCTGGAATCCACCACATTACACAGTAAGGTTGCTTCTAGAAGTGAAGCAGCAATGTGACAAGAGACAGGGAGTAACCTGAATATATCAATTCCTTTAAAAAAACAAACTAAACACAAAACCCAAACACCACAATATAGGTCATGTCTGAAGAATTATGTCCTTAAGTACCTTAGAGGATACCTATATGTGCCCAACACCTTCCCATAATGCTGACTCTAACCAAAGGTTCTTCCCAGAACTCAGTAGAAGATTTTATTTCCTCACTTCTATGCATCCCTAAATAAACTGGACATTATCACTATTTTTTCTAGCAAATCTTGGATAACCTCATCTTTCCAAAGATGCCCCAACACTGTATTTATGCAGTCCTGTGATCAGATGCATAATTAGAAAGGTTTTAAAACTTGTATGTTGTCATTATTCTTCTTTATGTGTGAAGATGAGCCTTCACGGTATACCTGTCCTATTCATTTCTTGTGCAAGTTAAAAGCCTAAAAAAATTTAAATAAATTAAATCAAAGCAGTCCAGGCAATATATATCAGGTGATTACTTGGCTACGCACATCTTTAGATAGCTTACACATGTTCAATTCTGACGTGAAGCATATATGCATGCGTACATATATGTGTATGTATATACATATTTATAACAAAGAAAAAAATCCAAGTAGTAAAAGGCCAACCGATTTGCCCAAGTTCACATGTGAAAGACAACTACAGAATCCTGTATTAGAGGCAAATACCAAGTTTTATGTCCACACATGACCTAAAAATCTGTCGTTCCACCATGACAGGATACAAAGAACATGAAGATTTAAGTTTCACATCCTACTGTTGATGGTTTTGCTTACTACTCACCAGCTGAGGGATCTGAACCACGGTAAATCGTATGAGTGGTAGACTCTGTAACCTATAGTAATGATTTCATGGTAACACTTCACTTGAATGCTTAAGACCTAGAATAAGAGAAATAAAAAAACTATGTAAATATGCTGCAGTTGTTTCTCAAAGGCAGAAAGTAATATTACAACCTGCATTAAGCTGAGAAATTATTCTGAATTCAAATTCCACAGAGAAAACTTCAAAGCAAGTCTAAGGAAAACTAAAGCTCCATTTAACACACACACACACACACCCCTCCACATTCCCCGGCCCCCTCCCCCCGCCTTAGGTATACTGAGAAAATTGACATTGGGCTAGCTAGAAGAACGTGATTGTGAAATCCTGACTTTTCTTCATTAGAACAGTTCGGCAGCAGCAGGTCAAAAGTACTTCCTGCAAAGAAGGCTCTTCTACTTATCTTGGCTGGTTTATCCTTAAATTCAGTTTAAGAAATACATCCTAGGCTCAATGGAAAAAATTGGCTGTGCAACACAGCTTGGACAGCCAGGTCTTCCACTTACAAGCATCTCATTAAGGGGAATTAGCATTGATGATTAGAAGCAAAGCTTGTCTAACCCAGGTCTGAAAGCCACACCTACCATGTTCATTTTACTTTGCTTATCTCACTATTTTGGTGCTTGCCCTTCCACGTCTGGTAGTACATCCTGTCAGTCCTTGGACTCCTAAGGACTATCTGCCAGTTTTGTCTACTCCACAGTCACCAAGCAGATTTCCCTGCCCAGATATCAAGCGTTGCCAAACACAGGTCACCAGTAATCCCATGCAGAGGCAGAAGTAAGAACCTACCCACACCAATTGCGCATGGCAGCATGTTGGCTTTGCAGTATTCTCTTACCACTTGCATTCATAAATAAATCTCATCTTGCTCAATGTGTGAACACAGTTTAAAACTGTTATGCACCAGCTAGGGGAGCTTCAAAAATAACTCACTTATCTCATGCTCTTTCTTCTAGCTGGTATACGTTATAAAACTTAAATGCCGTACATGACAGCAATATTAAAGGACTGCACCTTACAGTCGAAAATGACACCAGGGTCCAAAATCACGGAAGCTTGTGTCTGTTACCCTAGTAGCCCGCAAACAGAAAACATGACTCTCAGTGTTTCAGGCCACTCTCAGGGCTTGTCCTCCAAACTTCACTAGATTACCTTTCCTACAAGTCTCTGGACATCTTCAGTTCCAGTATTAAGATTTGGTTTTAGCGTAACAACTCGTGTGTACATGTAAGCTATTTAACTCCAGTGAAATAACTAATGAACAAAACTGTTCTTTCCCTCCATTCTATTTTTTACCTAGTCTCAACTTTGTCAACAGTTCATTGTGTCAGAATACAGATTTTTTTGCTATATAGTACAACAGAAGAAGAACTCTATTCCAGTTTTGGCTCATCTCTTGATAGCTTTGCCCATGGTTGCAATCTCAGAGTATACCATAAATATACCTAATCATGTTGCAAATTGATTTGTTCCTTTTTGTTCATTACCATCATTCTCAAAAGTAACAGAATAACAAAGTAAGGATTGGGAAGAAGTATCTCTCTACAATGATCAACAATTTAAATGGGCGTTTGTTGTTTCTCCCCATACAAAAAAGAAAATCCTCCACCAACAAAACAATGAATTACTAGTTTGTTATGTCATTCACCAGAAAACAGGAAATATAAACCAGACTAATTCAGATGTAGAGACTATAACGCAGACTGCAATACTGGTGAAACAGTATTCCAGTCTCTCGAGATAAAACAGGGGGAAAATAAGGGAATTTATGACCTTTGGAAGAAGGAACAGACGGCTCAGGAGGCCTATTAGACGTCATGAGGTTATACTGGGAGAAAACTAGAAGGGCCAAAGCCCAATTAGAAATTAATCTGCCTCCTGCTGTAAAAGACAATAAAAAATGTTTCTATAAATAAATTAGCAACAAGAGGAGGGCTAATGAGAAGGTCCATCTTTTATTGTATACAGAGGGAAAGATGAGGTACCCAATACCTTCTTTACTTAATACCTAATATCTCAGTCTTTATTAGTAAGACCAAACGTTCTCAGGGTACCCAGCCCCCTGTTCTGGAGGACAGAGCAGAATGAAGCCCCAGTAACCCAAGAGTAAACAGTTAGAGACCTTCTACATCACTTAGACAAACATGGGATTCAGCTGAGGGAACTGAGGGAGCTGGCAGAAGTGCTCACAAAGCCACTTTCCATCAATTATGAGCAGTCCTGTCTAACCAGGGAGATCTCAGGTGACTAGAGCTTAGCAAATCTGATGTTTATCTACAAAAAAGGCCAGAAAGAGGATCCAGGGAAATACAGGCCTGTCAGTCTGACTTTGGTTATGGAGCAGATCATTTTGAGTGCTATCACACAGCACGTACAGGACAACCAGGTGGTCAGGCCCCGTCAGCAAGGATTCATGAAGGGCAGGTCCTGCTTGACTAACACGATCTCCTTCTCTGTCAACACGAGCCGCTTAGTAGATGAGCGAAAGGCTATAAATGTTGTTTACCTGGACTTTAGTAAAGGCTTTAACAGTTTCCCACAGCATTCTCCTGGAGAAACTAGCTGCTCATAGCATGGATGAATGGGTAAAAACCTGGCTGGATAGTCAGGCCCAAAGACTTGTGGTGAATGGAGAGAAATCTAGTTGGTGGGCAGTCACAAGTGGTGTTCTGCAGGGCTCAGTATTGGGGCCAGTTCTCTTCAATACTTTTATTCAATGATCTGGAGGAGGGGATCGAGAGCACGTTCATTGGGTTTGCAGATAACACCAAGTTGGGCAGGAGTGGCGATTTGCTTGAGGGTAGGAAGGCTCTACAGAGGGATCTGCAGAGGCTGTATTGATGGGCCGAGGCCAAAGGTATGAGGCTTAATAAGGCCAAGTGTCAGGTTCTAAGCTTGATTCACAACAACTCCATGCAGTGTTGCAAGCTTGGGGAAGTGTCTGGAAAGCCGTCTGGCAGAGAAGAACCTGGGGGTGTTGTTAGACAATCAGCTGAATACGAGCCAGCAGTGCGCCCAGGTAGCCACTAAGGCCAACAGCATCCTGGCCTGTATTGGGAACAGCATGGCAAGTAGGACTCAGGAGATGATCATCCCCTTGTACTCAGCACTGGCAAGGCCCCACCTCAAGTACTGGGTCCAGTTCTGGGCCACTCACTACAGGAGAAACATTGAGGTGCTGGAGCATGTCCAGAGAATGGCAACAAAGCTGCTGAGGAGTCTGGAGCACAAGACTTACAAGGGTAGCCTGGGCCAAAGGAGGTTCAGGGGAGACCTAAGAGCTCTCTACAACTACCTGAAAGAATCTGTAATGACGTGGTTGTTGGTCTCTTTTCCAAAGTAACAAGCAATGGGATAAGAGGAAATGACCTTAAGTTGCACCAAGAGACATTTGGATTGGATATTATGAAAACTTTCTTCACTGAAAGGGTTATTAAGCATTGGAGCAGGTTGCCCAGGGAAGTGGTTGAGTCACCACCCCAGAAGATATGTAGATTTGGCACTTGGGGACATGGTTTACTGTTGGACATGGCAGTGTTAGGTTAACAGCTGGACTCGATCTTGGAGGTCCTCTCCAACCTAAATGACTCTATGAACCCCAAAAGCTGTTTCACAGGAGGCCATGAAAAAAAAAAAAGTACATTTTGACAGTTAAATTTAGAGTAGCAAATCAAAGCAGTTACCCAGAAATACCAATTTAAGTGTTTTAGAAGCCACATTCCTGCCTGATACTTGCCATGACTCGGAAGAGTACTTAAACCATTATTCAATAAAAATACCAGCAATAAAAATGAGGGAAAGAACCAGTAAAGGCTGACTAGGTATGGAGAGTGTATGAATTTATTTTAATCTTTTTTTTTTGTTTACTTCATGACCTAAGTCATAGCATCTAGGAAAAGGATCGAGCTCCCTTCTACACTTAAACCCCAGGGCCACAACGCAGCCCCATAGGGAAGTAGGATATTCATGGAACATGCCTGAGGAAAGCTGTTCAGTGCCAGTCACAGACAACAGATCAGAGCTGCCTGCTTTCCTTAGCCTCAAAAATGAAACTCTTGCATCTTCACTTTTGGGAGGGTTGTGGGGTGGGGTGGTGGTTTGGGTTGTTTTGTTTTTGTTTGTTTGGTTGTTTTTTTTTTAAAACTCCAAAGAATGTTACAGAAGGTGATGGAAACTGGACAAGGAAATGGATGACAATAGCTTAGTAAATTTCAAGGAAACAATTCTTCACTCATCTTCTTAGAGCTGCTTTAACTCCTACTTTTAAAAAAAATAAACTTAATTATGGTATATGAGAAGTCCTTAATCCACAAGGCCCAGATGTGGATCTGTCCAAAGTCTTTTAAAGTATTTGCATTTACACAAGTAAGAGGCAGATTGCTCTGAACTGTCTGTGCAGTTTGCTTTCAGCTGCCTTAGGCACAACGAACAAAGAAAATCAAGTAACTCTTGCATGACAGAATAAATTTAAAGAAACTTACCAGAAGCATCAGCATAAACGATCCAAGGTATATGATCAGAAAAAAACCAGAAATCATAGCTAGAGTGAGAATTCCACGAATCCACCAATTTTTCCATCTATTAAAAAAAAAAAAGAATAAAAAGTAAGTAGTTACAAATTAAAATAAATGCCACTTCCTTTACTAATTAGAGATTAAAGTGGATTAGAAACAGTGGGAGCTCCAGAAAATTTTGCGCTTAGTAAAACACATACCAAGAAACACAGAATCAACCAGTTATCCAACTAAACAAGATATACAGTAAAAGAAATTGAAGTTCGCCACCATCTTCCCCTGTGCTCCTCTCCCAAACGTTATTTGCAGTTAAATGGATCAACCCATATTGAAGCTGCTGTGAAAACATATCAGGACCCTCAGAAAGCACCATGTAGTCAGCAAGATTGGTGGGGGCCTTGCCACGTCAAGCCTTACATACAAAAGAAAGGCTGTCAAGTACAAAGCATACGATTCTTTGAAAATTAACAGGTTGGGCAGGGGGGGGAGAGGGTGATCACCAACTTCTTCTGTAGTAGCAAAGTAACTTTTTTGCCAGGTAGAGGGTTATCTACTGAAAGCAGTCTTGTGCTTCTGTGAGCACTGGAACTAGGATAGGAAAGCATGTGGCAATGAGGGGTGATGGGTCAAGCCAGCTCTTTTGCAGCTGCTTGTGGCTACCTAAGGAAAAACAGAATAGAAAATCCTGTTACCATAGAAACATTTAGACTGGAAAAGATCTTTAAGAGCATCAAGTCCAACCACAAACCTAATACTGACAAGTCCAACATGAAACTATGTCTCTAAGTGCCACAACTATACATCTTCTAAATGCCTCCAGGAATGGCAACTCAATCACTTCCTTGGGCAGCCTGTTCCAATACTTGACAATACTTTCAGTGAAGAATTTTTTTTCTAACATTCAATCTAAACCTCTGCAGTAACTTCAGGCCATTTCCTTTCTATTCTATTATTCTCCACTTGGGAAAAGAGACCACCACCCACCTCCTTTCAGGCAGTTATAGAGAGCAATAAGGTCTCCCCTCAGTCTTCTTTTCTCCAGGCTAAACAACCCCAGTTCCCTCAGCTGCTCCTTGTAAGACTTGTGCTCTAAATCTTTCAACAATTTCATTGCCCTTCACTCACTCCAACACCTCAATGTCTTCCTTGTAGTGAGCAGCCCAAACTGAACATAGTATTCAAGGTATGGAATACCTTCTTTGAAAAAATTATTAAAAAAAACCCCCAAAACTAAACAATTGGAAAGTCTTTGCTAGGTTGTTTCTTTTTCTTTTTGCAATTTCTAGAGTAATCAAAATGTTATTTCCCACACCCTCAGCCCTCTGTCCCTAAATGCCAGTATCAGGAAAAATCCAGAGTCCAGATAATTTTTAAAAAATAATGAAAAAAAGAAACCTTATAACTAGAAACATTTTCATGGTAGAGTGAAGTATGTAAGTCTGAATATTGTTGTTCATGTTACTTTTTTCCCCCTCCTCTTTTGTCTCTGATTTTCCCTTAAAGAATTTCACCTCTAAAAGTACACTGAACAAACTAATTACAAGTTTCTGCTAAATACAAGGGTCCATACTATAGCTTAAAGACATTCTTTCTATTTTTTTCACTTTGCATCAGCCTTGTGCTTTGTTGCTGCATCAGGAAATAAATCTAATTTAGGGGATACTGTTAGTTTTGCATCATTCTCCAGTTTTAATGTAAACTTCAACTTCATTAATTTGATTTTCAAGGATGTTACTCATTGTCAGATTAATGGCAGCTAAAGCCACTAATTGTATTTGCCTTAAGCATCAGAATGAAAACACAATGAGCTTTATAGCAACAGATGCTTTACACTCCTCTATGATGCAGGCTACAGCATAGCAGCTCACTCCTAGTGGCATATCAGTAGTGAGCAAGAATCCTTTAGAAAAATTAAATTTCCCTTAAGAATAACTTTAAAACACCACATAGTATCTTGAGGGTGTTAACAAGCCTAGCACTGGAAAGACAGCTTCTGTAAGAAACACAAGTAGTTCCAGAATTTAGGAAGCCACCTGAAAAGTTTATTTTATCTCCACTGGAACTAGATACTGATATTTCCTCTAAAGGCCAGATACAAAGAGAAAAAGTATTTCTGAAAATGAGAATCCAACTCACTCATGTGCCTTATGACAACAGCTCTGGTGGGGCTGCCAGATGGGTAACTTTGAATCTAGTACTCATAAAGAACTAAGAATTTAATTTTGCACTCAAAGCACCTTTGTGTAAACACTCCAATGAAGAATTTCAAACACGTGAAACAGGAAAGGCTTCAGCTGCACCTCTTAGTTGCAGGCTTTGACGTACCACCATGCAACTGCTATTTGGAACAAATCTGATTTGGAGACCTAAGAATTCCACAGCATTTAATATGGTAAGGAAACTGAAAATGATGGGAACTAGATACTCCTTGCAGTGTGATTGCAGTAGAGAATATCACATTCTGTTCACAGCTGGTGCAGTTTAGAAACATGGTTTTGAAACCCAGGAACAATATGTACATTTATAGCTCCCAAATATCACAACAGAAACATACAACAGATTAAAAAAGGAGCAAGTAAAAAACCTGTAGTTTTACACTGCTATTAGAGATCAGATTTTTTACAAGGACTGGAAACTTTAACTGCTGCCTGGAAATGAGGTTTTGCAAGAGTCAGAAGAAGGACCTCCAATCCATCTAAAATATACATTGTATATTTTTTGTTTTAAGTTGAACACAAGGTATACACAATACACATACTCATTTTACTGGGCAGTTTTTTTGGTGTGTGACCTATCACATGCCTAAAAGCCCTTTCATTGCATTAGGGCTGTGAAGAGCGGTTGGAGGTAGGAATCTAGGTTTGAATAGACACAGCAGGGAGAAATTAAACATTGCTTTAAAAGGTATGAAAATAAAAGCTGTCTTGTATTTAACCATAAAGAAATATTATTTACAGGTGGAAATGTTATCACAAGCTCACCCAGAGAATTTACACCTCTTTCCTTTTCATTTATACACAAACATTGCCCTCCCTTAACCTTAGATGTAGAAAATCCATTTATTATAGAAATAGTTATTCTGGATATCAAAAGCAATTACTGTTCTTTAGCCCATTTTATTGCAATGCTTAGATTGAGCAATAGCAAACATTTACACAAACTATAGCAGTTAACTTAGAAATACATGCAATAGGAAATTTTCAGGTATACGCAAAGAGTATTACACTGAAAGGACTATCAAAGCATAAATAAACCAATGACATCCAATTAAAATTTATCCACAAATTTTTGTTTAAATTTTAAAACTGTGGAACAATCTATAAAAATTAAAATTGCAACATCATCTGTAACAATTTTAGCCAGAAAATTAAATTTCAGAACTGTTTGGTTTATATATACCTGGCAGACAAGCCTGACAAAGCCCTTTTAAGGATTTCTGGGGTGCTGTCTGTTGCTGGAGGAATGTCAGGAATGTCTGAATCATTTCTAAGATCCAACTCGACGAGTCTTTCATCCAAATCCACTTCCTATGACCAAAAAAAAAAAATTAAAAAAAAAATCAAAACCACAACACAAAACACAAGATTATTAATTATTATGTCAGAAAACACTATTCAAATCATAAATGTTACTTCAGGACCTGACAATATCTACAAAGAAACTAATGGTGTACCAGTCAAACTGTAGATGTTGTGGGAAACAAATGTATCCAATCAATGTTGGCCCATGTAAGAAGACCAGTACTCAGATGTTGTGACATTATCTGTTGTGCTCCAAAAATTCACATTCTAGGCACTTTTTCAACCTTAATATATAAGCATGAGGATATTTGTTTCCAGAAATATTACAGCTGATGCAGAATAAACAAGTTCTACAGAAATACCCAACCCTCTAACATATTCCTTCACCTTCACCTGCACCTCGAACTAATCTTTTATGGAATAAGGAGAAGGGTCTTCTGGTAGTTTAAGTCATGATGATTTAAAAAAAAAAAAAAAAGAAAAAAAAAAAAAAAAAGAAAAAGAAACAGAATACATGAAAAAACAGTCCCTTTGTACAGTGGAAAGAGGCTGCTGGCACAGTCCCATAAATATATATGCTAGGGCTTAAACCTTTCAGTTTGAAAAGAATGATCCAAAAACAAACTATGAAGTGACCAACTGTCCTATGGACACAGTATTACTCAGGATAGTTTCATCTATGACTCCAACACTATGGATGTTTCTGCAGTATTCACTAATGGCCACTTAGGAAGCACCACCTAGACAGACCGTGCGTCTAACCTAAATGCAAAATAAGCAGTATACAGATTTGGTGATAATAAATGAATTGTCACCAATGGTAGGAGTAGACTGCCAAGATTATTCTTCTCCCAGTTAAAAGCCAACACTAAGGGTGCTGATGATTTACTTCACTCATTCTAATGATACAAACACCACAGCTCTGGGGAGTCAGAAGGCTGCACTCAGCCCTGGCACATCAGTAAGGCAGAGAGCTCTCTCTAGCTCAGAGGCTGGCTCTCCTGAGACCTGAACTTCCTCGTGACCTCACCTCCTTACAATCCCAAACAGCTTCCAGCCTGCCCTACTGCCTCCAGTTCATCAGTTCTTAACAGCTCTGGGGACTGAGAAGTAACTGTGCTTCAAAACTTTTTTTCCACCACTGCTGTTTCTCAGCCTCCCTCTCTTTCCAGCTTCCTCATAGCAGATCTCAGTTCTCTCTCCTTAATGACAGCAATTGTTTTCTATCCTACCTTTTATTTTCTTCCCTTGTTCCAAGTATTTTTGGCATCTTGCAAAACAGCAGAGGTACATCCTCCCTCTTGTTCCCTCCATAAAGCACCACAGAATTAAGGCAATTGTTGTTACTCTGTTTACAGGCCTTTTCCAGGAAACTACACTTCAGTGTAACCCTTGTCTCAGTGACTGAGCTCTGTAAACACCACAGGTGGAAGAGATAAAGGCTTTTCAAGCCTCGCCGCCCAAAGCCAAGGACAAGACTCCCAGCGGGGTGGGGAGGGCCGGGGGTCTGGCCCTGCGCCCCGGGAGCTGACCAGGGTGCTGCAGTCGGGCTCTCGCCTGGCACCCTCCCCAGGCCCAGGCACTGTCTGGTGCTCTCTCCAGGGACACTAGTCCGAAGGAAAACATCATCCTTTTCATTTTTAAATTGTTTTCATTTTTTTAGAACCCGAGGCCGCGAGCTGGCACTATAGACATGCACAAGGAAAACAGGTAACAACAGGAAGAGCAATTCTCTTCCCAAACATGTTAGGCCTGTGTTTTTTTCATTCACTTTACTGTATCACACGCACATCCAGGATGAAATTCTTGATTGGATTTTACATAATTTACTTATTTGAAAAGTATGATCAATGCTTTCCTACTCCTTGGAACCCCACAGCTGAATAATTATCAGACAGGCACTGTCTATAATTAATACAAGTAAAAAGAGAAAATACTCTGGGGTCCAGACTTCAGAAAGTAGAACATTTGAAAAAGCACATAAATACATTACAAAAAATGATTGTCCTTGAAACTTGTTATTCAAGAGATGGTTCTCCTAGTGTTGTACGATAGCTTAGGAAATCCACTAGAGATGCAGCTCAAGAGCAAGGATGGCAGACTCATAGGTCTCACCCAGAGCCATGTTCCAACTCCTGTGACCTGCACTGGCGTGCAGCAAGCTATTGGTGCAGTTTTAGAAGACACTACTCACTGTGTAGATGATGAGCAGTAATCCTGGCACTAAGACTGTGACTTAGCATCTTTAATATTAATCCCTGCTTGCGCATGCCAGAGATGTTCTCCTTTTTAAGCACACAAAACTAGGAATATCCCCAAACTTTTTTGTTTTGGTTTTTGGTACTGCAGAAAATGTTTCCATAATCAACTGGTGCTTAAACACTAAAAAAAAAATAAAAAATAAAAAAATTTAGAAAAATCATACTTAATTGTGTGTTAAATATCAGAGAAATAAAACTGTCACTTAAACACCTCAATAGAAGCAACATTTTGGATTTGCTATTTCCAACATCTGAATTCACAGATGCATGGCATTTTTCAAAGTATGTGAACACCTCGAAGGAGTCTGTGCTTACTCAAAGTGTTTTTCAGTAGCTTGTGGTTCATATTGACAATTCTGTGAGCTTGGCTGGTGCAATCTGCAAGTTGCATAGAACTTGGTGTATTTGCACGTTTTTTAGCTTTATACTGCTACAATAACCAGAGGAAGACAAATCCCCAACTATCTTCAATTTCCCTTTGCAACATACTTGAAAAATGACCTTGAATACTTTATTTTCCAGTTAATTGGTATAATGGCCACAGCCATTTCCTCAATAAGGCACTTAATTTGCAAAGTCAGAAGCCAAAAAGGAAGTTGTTCACTAAAAGCTAGTTAATTGTCTTCTGTATCATAATTTGCTTAGAGAAACTCACCACTGGGGGATAAGCCTTTCCTGCCAATTGTTTTTTTAATTATTTTACATGATTGATTACAAACATTTCAGCTTATAGCCACAAATAACAACAGTTGTTATGAGAGAAAGTATTGAGTTAATCAAGGCCCTCAAAAAGTTACCAAAAAATGAAAAAAAAAAAAATAAAAAAAAAATCAAGAGTCTTGTATTTCAGCTTGACCATGTAGAAGCAGCTTTGATGTTCAGTATAGAACCAAGCAGCCCCTCCTTCTCCTGCTCTTCACATTTGGGATTGGGCCAAGCTGAACACACAGTAACAATAAGGACCTGCAAGGGCTACTACTTGAAATGCCATGGATTTCATACAATAGGCAGGTATTTACAAGGTTTTCAAAGGTTTATTGAAAATAGCACAAATTGTACTGTCCTAAGTGACCAAGACACTTTTCAACCCCAAATCCACGTTAAATGTTTTATTTGAGGTGTCTTCATTTTTTTCTAGAGTTCCCAAACTGTAGGTGACAGACTCTTTTACATGCAGAATGTGTGCCGCTCCTGTCTCCTTGATACAGTGTCTGTAACAGACAGACATTGCAACAAGGTTGTTGCTTGCTTCTCTTCATTTGAAGGCACATGTTCCTTCAAGAGAACCTATCTGAGCGGCTCATAGACTACAAGTCCCACAAGGCCAAGATGATGCATTCCTAACAAGTACAGGGAAGAAAGCAAACATGACAGTTACTCACATGCTACAAAGAGCTCAGCGCATAATAAACATGCCTGACACACTATGGCACTCACTAGTTTTCATCATTTCCAAAGCATCCCAAGACAAAAGTTTATTTAGTTGTAGAGTTTTGTTATAATTTTGGTGTTCTTAAAGCCAAAACTTTTATCCTTAAACTAAATCTTCTATACAAGGCCACAAATTCTTGGCCATACAAAGGAAGAATGCAAACAGTCCTCAAACTGCCTCCTAGGGAGGAGGCCTGAGCCTCCCTAGCAGGAAGTCAAAATGTGTGACATGTTGCCACAAATTAAGCTTCCATATGGATTTCTGCTTGTTGGCTACTTCGCAACAGCTACCAAAATACAGCCATGTGTCATGCAGAAAAAAACAGACATCAACCTTGCATCATCTGAAAGGACACACACATCTGAATTGCTGGTTTGTACCACATGCCATCCACTACAATTAATGCGTGTCAAGTGAACTACGCACACAAATTATTCTAGTTAAAGGTACTTGCAATGCTTTGTGAGGACTGCATTTTTTCCAAGACGCAATAAGGAACTCCCAAGTAAACAGCAAATATGTTTTTCTTGGAGAACGCAGCTTCTACATGAAGATCAAATGAGAAAATGAAGACATGTTCCAACTGCTTATATGAAAAAAAAAAATTAAGCAAACAAAACCATTTAATTATTTTCACTTTACCTGTATAAGTGTTACTTTAAGTAAGTTTAAATGTTACTTTAAGTTTTCTCCTCTGGCTTTGACCTTTATTGCAGTCTCTCTCACAAGTTTTACAATGAAGTCAATAGTTCAGCTAGACCACATCACAGCATATTTAATGAGATGTACCTTGATCCCTTCTTCTGAAGTCAAGGTATCAATGTATCAGAAGATCCTGAATAATGAAACCTTTTTTTCCAAACTGTTAAAGTCTGACATATGCAGAAACATACACAAGGGAACTGCACATACTGAATCAAAGACTGAAACCTACAGATCCCTTACTGTCTGCATTAGTACTATTTCACCACCACTTCCAAGAAAACGGACTCAGCTCTTATTGTTATTACCACACTCATAGAGACAACATAGAGGTCAGATTTCTTTGTGGAAATTAAACAGATCCACTTTCTGGATGTTCCAAAATGAAATAGGACAAATGAAGTAACTAAGTGATCCACAACCGACTATTTTTCCATCATAACCCATGCTGCCATCAGGAATTTAATTTATCTCCAAGCAGGCTCAGGAAGTTTTGGGTATCAGAGACCCAAGTCCCAGACCCAGTTTCACAGGTCTGAGAAACTTATCTAGTAATTGATTCCCTGGAAAGGCTGTCTCATGGAACAGAAACACCTTATTCAATACTGTAGGAGGAACAGCGGTCAGTGATTCCAGGCTTGTTTTAGTTACAAATAATTAACAATGACCCTAGGCAAACAGGCACTTGTTCCCACGGCCAGCCATGCAACACGATTCCACTACCCCCTCTCCATCCTACCCTGACAACTCTGCACAGTTGCAGGCATCACTGTGATTACTTCTAGGATATACCGATTTTTTTAAAGCTTTTGAAAGCGGTGTCACTCGCTTATTAGTAAAGAATTCAAACAACTGTAATTTTAAAAGTAGCATGAGCACACACAGCTCAACCTGTAAAACTTTAACTGACTAACACATATTAAGTAGTTGAATGCTAAACCATTCCTCTTGCTCCCAAGGACTACAGAATATTTATGAAGGCATTTGACAAGACATTCTCAGGAAAAGAGTGTCCAGGGCAAGCAGCAGCAAATAAGAAAGTGATAAATGAAAAATCACTCCCACATGCTACAGGACAGTGCAAAGAAACAACAGAAATTGCAAAGTCCTACAGGGCAAAGGCATGTTCACAGCAATTTAACAAGAAGCCATCAGTTCAACAAGCTAGTGAGCAAGTGAAGACACCAAGACTTGCAGAGCTTGGGAACTTCAGGAAGAAGTTTCACAAAGCGCATACCATATCCCTTCATACAAAGCCAAGGAAGTTTACTTTTATTTGAAATTATACGGATGTAGAAATGGCTACTAGTTGTTTCCAGTTAGTGCTAAAAAACCTCACGTAAATGAGAAAAACCCCACAGCTTCACTTACATTCAGAAGAAAATAGCATCTATAGACATAGCCAGTGTAACATGAAAAGTATCAAATTACGTGCTGAAAACAGGACTGAAAGTACGACAGATAAAATCCCTCAGACATACTTAGTGTCGTGGAGTTCTTCAGCAAACAGAGCACTTCTCTGGTTTGGCAAACAAGGTGCTTTAAAGTATGTCACCTTTACTATCTGAAAGTCTGAATTAATTGGGTCAATGAGAGCCAAAGCAGTTCCCATATAAAAGGAGACAACCAAGTGTTCTCCTTCATTAAAAATGAGGAAGAGGGTGATGTAACAGAGCTGGAAACGCACTGGATCATGGCCATACTGAATAGTTCTGAACAGAAGTTTTGGGTCCAAACATGCAATTACCATGCCAAATAGGCCATCGCAAAGTAGCTAAAGGACAATAAGCTATCCACTTGTTGTAAAGGTCAGGGGAGAGAGAGCGCAGAAAGATAATGATCTAAGAAAGGGTACCTGTGAATCCAGATGACCAGATGCTTTCCATCAAATCACCTACAGCATTTATTACCCGTGTACTCGCATTCAGAACTGGGACCCACTGCCAGAAAACTCAGCACAAAATATCGACTTAACTTTACAGTTACCAATGGCACCAATACCAACTTAAAATGTAAAATCAATCCTCAATGTCACTTGTGAGCCATGACAAGGGTCACCGTTGCTGTGCCCATCGCAGATAGACTGAATAACTCTAACAGGAACAAGGACTGCCCCCTCCAGTAATCCATTAGAAAAGGATTTCCACATCTAACGGTTCAAGTGGCCATCACAAACATATGCATATCGAAATTCATCTCCTGTAACCAACATCCTAGATGCATACACAGCAGTGAGTCCCTTCAGTTCAACATCATCAGAAGCTGGATGAAGCACTTGACTGCTGAGAAGCTAAAATAAAAACACGGTAGACCTATAGGCAAGAACAGCCTTTCCTCTCTGGAAATCAGGTAGGTAAGCCAAGAATAATATTAGCAAGTTTTAGGTGCACCCTTTCGGGGTCCAGAGAGTTGAGTCTTTGAACAGGAAGAGTTCTTTGAAGGCAGCTCACCGCGCACCTCGGAAATGAATTTGGCCTACAAATTAAAGCAAACCTAAACGGTTCTATAGAGAAACAGCTTTTTGAGCACATTGCTACAAGAAGTAATGTTTAAAAGTTAATCCTCATCTACTAAGAAATACTCTCTACACAGGTATAGTCTTAACGTTGCCATATTTGATCACAGCCCTCAATGCAGCACAGTACTGCAAATTTTCAAGTTCATTGGCTTTGAGTTCATGCAACCAAAGCGCAGAATAAAAACTGACTATTGAATTCGACTTTCCAATTCCTCACAACACCTCAGGGCAGACTTCACACTCTGCAGCTTCAACATCCACGCAGGTTTAAACAGTCCACTGATCCAGGAGCAACCCATCACGCATCACAAACTCTATTTAGCGGCCAGAAAGCTTAATTGTAGCTACCAAAATGAGAGCACCTCTTTCATTTTATTCAGACAATTAGCAACTGCGACGCGCTCAGCTTTTGTAGAGATAAACCTTAACTCCACAGCACACAAAAGAACAGCACTGTGGCTGTTTTGCCACTAGAATGAACCCGATGCATCGGCTCGGTATTTTGAAAACCTCTTGCCTTAGCAGAAACGCCATACAGTAAGTCCTCTCCGGGCCAGAGGTGACTGCCTATCGCTCCGAAGGCCATAAAGGAGCAGCAGACGCCAGAGAAGTGCTGACACAGCCTTTCCCAGGAGCCCATCACCACCCACCGTTTGCCTCCCAGCTCACACCGCCCCAGCCAGGCAGCAGCGTGTCCTTTGCCTGCCCCAGCTCCTCGGGCCAGGGGGGAACCACCACGGCGAGGTCAAGCTTTTCCCTGCGGGCACAGAGGAAAACCGGGCGCTCCCGTTTCTCCCCGGCCGCCCGCGGGGGAGGGGGACAGCAGCGCGGCAGGACACCCTGCGGGCCACCAACGCCCGGGCGCCGGGGCCCCTCGCCAGGTCGCCTTCCCCCACTCCCACCGGGCTGAGCCGCGGTGCCACCGCACGGCGAGGACTCCTCCCGAGGCCGGGGCCCCGGTACCGGA
>VXBW01006785.1:98984-115406 GCA_013400375.1 Thinocorus orbignyianus
CCCCAGCGGGGGAGAAACGCCCGCGTCCCCGCGGCGGCGGCTGAGGCGGGGAGGGCGGGGCGGGGCGACCCAGGTGCGCCCAGCGCTCCGCCCCCCGCGCTGGTTACGCCCCCGCCGGCGCAGGGGGAGGGACGGGGGTGCCCCTGAGGGCCCGGAGGGGCAGGCCCGGTCTGGCCAAGGCCGCAGGTTTCTCGGGGCGCCGCCTGCCCGCAGCCCCTCAGGGAAACCCCCAGGGACGCGGCGGCAGGAGTCCCGTAGGGTCATAGAATCGTCTGGGTTGGAACAGAGAAGTTGTGGATGCCCCATCCCTGGAGGTGTTTAAGGCCAGGCTGGATGGGTCTTTGAGCAACCTGCTCTAGTGGGAGGTGTCCCTGCCCATGGCAGGGGGGTTGGAACTCGATGATCTTTAAGGTCTCTTCCAACTCTAACCGTTCTATCGTTCTATGAAGAGACCCTTTGGATCATCGAGTCCAACCATCTACCTTACTCCACAAAGTTCTCCCCTACACCATATCCCCCAACACCACATCTAAACAACTCTTAAACGCGTCCAGGGATGGGGACTCAACCACCTGCCTGGGCAACCTATTCCAATATCTGACCACTCCTCCTGTGAAAAATTCTTTCCTAATGTTCAGTCTAAACCTACCCTGTTGGAGCTTGAAGCCATTCCCTCTTGTTCTATCACTAATTACCTGCAAGAAGAGACCAGCACCAACCTCTCCATGGTGTCCTTTCAAGCAGTTGTAGAGAGTGATGAGGTCTCCCCTCAGCCTCCTCTTCCTCAAACTAAACACTCCCAGCTCCTTTAACTGCTCTTCGTATGATTTGTTTTCCAGGCCCTTCACCAGCTTCGTTGCCTTCCTCTGCGCTCACTCCAGCACCTCCAGATCTCTCTTGTGTTGAGGTGCTGGACACAGTACTCGAGGTGTGGCCTCACCAGGCCTGGGTACAGGGGGACAATCACCTCCCTACTTCTGCTGGGCGCACTATTTCTAGTACAAACCAGGATGCCATTGGCTTTCTTGGCCACCTGGGCACACTGCTGGCTTGTATTCAGCTGTTTGTCAATTAGAACCCCCAGGTCTCTTTCTGCCAGGCAGCTCTCCAGCCACTCTTCCCCAAGCTTGTAGCCCAAGTGCAGGACCTGGCACTTGCCCTAGTTGAAACTCATACCATTAATGTTGGCTCAATGATCCAGTCTATCTAGGTCTTACTGTAGAGCTTCCCTATCTCCTGGCAGCCCCGGCACCAGCCCTGTGCCGACACCCAAGGTGCTGCAGCCCACAGGGGCATCGCTGATTGTCTGCAGGGTGCTTTGCTTTCCTCCAGGGTACTGGTGCTCACCTGCTGGGGGTCCCATTTAAAAAGGCAGGTTTGGTACTTGCCCTGCTCCTGCCCCACCATGCCACCTGCCCTGCCAAGCGTGGGGCACATTGCCCGTACAGAAATGTAATGCATCTGCCCAGGAGTTCTCAGTCAACAAAAATGCTCTGCAAAGGCAGTAACACATAGAATCATAGAATGGTTAGAGTTGGAAGGGACCTTAAAGATCACCTAGTGCCAAACCCCCTGTCATGGGCAGGGAAACCTCCCATCAGACCAGGTTGCTCAAAGCCCCATCCAGCCTGGCCTTAAACACTACGAGGGATGGGGCATCCACAGCTTCTTTGGGCAACCTGTTGCAGTACCTCACCACCTTCATAGGAAAGACTTTCTTCCTAACAGCTAATCTTAATCTCCCCTCTTTCTGTTTAAAACTATTACCTCTTATCCTATCACTACACTCCCTGATCAAGAGTCCCTCCCCATCTCTCCTGTAGGCCCCCTTCAGATACTTGAAGGCCACTACAAAGTCTCCCTGGAACCTTCTCTTCTCCAGGCTGAACAACCCCAACTCTCTCAGTCTGTCTTCATAGGAGAGGTGCTCCAGCCCTCTGATCATCTTTGTGGCCCTCCACTGGACTCGTTACAACAGGTCCATGTCCTTGTTGTGCTGAGGGCTCCAGAGTTGCGCACAGTACTGCCGGTAGAGTCTCACCAGAGCAGAGCTGAGGGGCAAAATTACCTCCTTCAACACACTGGCCATGCTTCTTCTGATGCTGTCCAGGATACAGCTGGCTTTCTGGGCTGCAAGCATGCATTGCAGGCTTGTGTTGAGCTTGTCATACAACAACACTTGAAGTCCTCCTCCTCCAGCTGCCCTCAGTCCATTCTCCACCCAACTAACACACTGGCCATGCTTCTTCTGATGCTGTCCAGGATACAGCTGGCTTTCTGGGCTGCAAGCATGCATTGCAGGCTTGTGTTGAGCTTGTCATACAACAACACTTGAAGTCCTCCTCCTCCAGCTGCCCTCAGTCCATTCTCCACCCAACTTTTATTCATGCTCGATAACAGATATTAACACTGTCCCCTATACCTTCCTTTCAAAATACCCACTGTTTACCAGGCAGGAGCTGTGTAGAGGGTGGGTGTGAAAGACACACAGTGCACAGACCATCTTCATCCAAGCTGCACCTGTGTGGGAGATGCTAGAGGCAGGTCTGGGTGCACAGCAACATGAGCCACATCCCTGTGCAGGGTTAAGCAGACGGTGCTAAACACCAAGACCTGACAAGCTGTCACCCCTCTCTGTTGAGACTTGCTATGATCTGCTGTCATCCCAGGCCTCTGGTCCAGTTCAGATGACCGTGTTAGAGTTCCTCTCAGCTCTGGGACACTGCTGTCAGGTGATCAGGAGAGCAAACACTACCCAAAGCCTGCTGAATTCCTCCAGCTGCCCTGTTACAGTGCTCAACCTGCTCCACCGTGTTTGTCTGGCTACTGGCAATCTGGCCATGGCAACAGCTGGCTGCCCCAGAACATTCCTGTAAAGCAACTCAGTCTAGATGTCACCTTGGTGTCCACATACTGGCTTACTGTGTCCTCAAACACGGGGCCAGCACCTCTTGCAAGGCAGCACCTAGCAACAGTTGCTGTCATTTATGTTATCCCTATGGTGACTGCTTTTGCCAGGCTTGAGAGGTTTTATTTCATTATTTAGTTTTATTATGTAAACAACATTATTATTATGTCCCTCTGAAGGTATGCTTGGCATGTTTTTAATGACAACACCATGGTTCAGGAAGTTAGAGCGAGCTGCTGTGAGTGGACATGGGTTATGGCATTGATAAACTGAACCTGACCTCGCGATGCCAGACCCTGTGGTACTCGGGAAGAACAGCTGTTTCTGTGAAATCTTTTACCTGTGCACCTCTGACAGTGTCAGGAGGCAGCATGCCTGCAGCATCCCCAAGCCTGTGCAAAAACCTGGTATGCTAAGAGAAGGGCTTCTCCAGCAGAAGTCAAAACTGAGACCCAATGCCAGACCGAACAGGCCACAGAGTCACCGTTTCTGCCATTATGTCCTTTACAGACAAAGGTGACAGCAGCAGCCCACTACAACATGGCCATATGGACTGGATCCTCCAACACTTCACTCTTACTAAGTATAATTTTAAATATATGTTTCCATAAGTAGATTATTACGGGGGGAAATGGAGTCAAAACTCAGCTCTCCTTCCCCAGTTCCCCAGCAGGGAAGAAACAGGGTTAGCTGAGTGCAGAGTGGATCCCTGTGAGTAATGAGGCATTCTTTCCATGCTTTCCTCTTGCAGTATGTTTCTCTTACTGAGTTTTTCCTTGTGAGTGTTTCTCCAGCGAAGCTTTCAGAAGAAACCACCATTTCCCTCACTTCAAGCACAAGACGTGAGGGCCCTGCAATGAGAGTAGCTGTCTAAAGGAAAGCATAATTTTTTATTTTTTTTTTCTGTGCAGAGAAAATAAGTGGTTTGTCTGGTCTCCACAGCTTTGCAACCCGTGGTGGCTGTGAAACCTGGAGCTGGCATCCAGGCTCTTTCCCCTGGTGCACAGCGGGTCAGTAGCCCAGGGTGAGGGGGACACCAACTGCCCTACAGCCACAGGCCAGCTGGATCTAGTTGAAGAAGTACATGCCTTGTTATATACCTTCCTGGTAAACTTGGCCTAACAGATACAGGGCTGAGAATGACTAGATGCTATGCTTTTGCCACAAAAAAGAAAAAAAAAAGGCCCTTTTGTGGTGAACCAGAAAGAGACAATACTTCAGTACCTGCATAAAAATAATAAGTAGATCGTTACTTTCTATCCAGGAGAGAAGTAAGAGCCTCCATTTGTCCTATATCTTTGTCCCATCCTTAAGTTAAACAGAGAAGGGGAAAAGAATTTACCTAGAAAAGCCCAGAGGAGAAAACCACTTGTTTACTAAATAGTGATGGAAGAAAGTAACAATAATGGCAAATGAGGAAAAGGTGAAGTACTCGAAACATATTAACAAGCAGAGGCAAGATGAGTGCAAGAAGGTGAGTCATTGCATTTTGGAAATAAGAGAAAGACCAAGCAACTTGTGACAGTGGGGTGAGGGAATGAGCAATCTTCTGGGCAGGGCCATCAGGAGAGAGAATTAAAAACAAGGATCAAACTCTGGCAGAATCAGGTGAGAACCCAGCCTCAGCTTCACTCCTCCCCTCTCCCAGCTGAGTGCTCCTGTTGCTGCTGCTGCAACACACCTTTTCACCTGCGGAGCACTCAGAAACATGTGGAGGGCCACCAGAACAGCTGTATTGCAGCAAAGCCCCTCCAACCCAGAAGAAAAATGCAAGGGGCTCCCAGAAAAGCTGTGAGACAGGGGGCTTAGAGAGCAAGCAGAGCATGGGACCATAGTTGTCCCACTTCTCGCTACTTGATTGCAACCCCTTGCAGTCCTGGGAGCCCAGTGTGTCTCTTGAGTCGCAGCTGGTTAGACTGGTTGGATGGGAATTTTCCAAGTCGACACCCTGTTACGCAGGTTCCTTTGGGGCAAGTAACTACACTGGCTGGAATGTAACATCACTTCTCCAAATGTTGTGACCCCACGTGGTTTCACAACCTGTGGCAGAAACCTTTGTGTTCTCTGCTCACAAAGGTATTAGCATGTCAGCCGCTGACTTTTCTGATATGCAAATATTATCAGCTCTCTTGTACAGAAGTTCAGTATCTTGATGTGTCAGGCCTTAGAGGTTTTTGTTGCTCTGTCTTGCCTTTGCCTTCTCCCTGTATTCCCACGTGAATTTAACAGCTCAAAGCTGCCAGCAAACAACTCAGACCTCAGAGACCCAGCCCAACATTTTCTGCAGCGGGGGAAGGCCCCTAACAAGCACACTCCTGCACTTTCCCCAGTGCCCAAAGTTGAGAGGCATCACCTGCCACGGCCACATTCCCCCCTGCCCTGCACTCCAGTGGTCCACAGCAGGCAGACCTGCCTTGTGTACGTAGTCCAGGAGCTGTTCCTCTGCTGTGTGCCTCGACCTACCTACAGAAGGGGAAGTTCTCCGCAGGCAGACGCCAAACTAAAGCCCTGACATTAAAACTGTTATTTAAGCCCTGCATTAAAGCACTTACATAAGCCGCATACAGAGAGGCAGCTGCCTAGGGGCTGCTGTCGTCTCCACAGAGCACCAGAAAGCCCCTTGTGCCGCAGAGAAGCAGAGCAGGGCTGCTTCGTTGTTGCTGCAACAGAAGTAGATGGAAGGAACCAGTCACCTGCCTGCTCAGAGGCCGAAGAACAGAAGGTACCCAGCTCAAAACGCATGCTGGAAAGAATGGCACATCTGCAGATATAACAGTGAGGAGCCCTATCACTGGCAGTCTCAGAACAGAGGCTGTTTGCAGCTCTGGAGATTTTTAAATAGATTCCTACTAATGCACTGACAAGTGAGGCATGTTGAAATGTCCATACCTACTGACCAGCATAGACAGCAATCTCAAACAATGTCAACACCATCGATGCCATCGGTATCCCCTCAGATAATATAAATTATGAATGATATTGCAATGTGCTGGATTTAATCAATTTATAACCTTTTCACATCCCTAGATCATTATAAAGAGGATAATCCCAAGTCAGAAGGAAGCAGAGAGAACAGCAATACAACAGCTTCCGATCACATTTGAGTGTTTGTTCCGCAAAGCACAAGGTGAACTATTAATATTATGTGCTCCCCTGACAAAACTGAGAGCTGCAAAACACTGCCTGGTGCTGCCTTGAGACAGTGTGTGGGAGCAGGCACTGAAGCCCAGGCACTCAAGATGTGGTCAAAGCTGAAATTCCAGGTCAGAATCTTGTTATTACAAAACCTGTGCACACTGAGATGAATCCTCCTGCAGCTCTAAGTGCTGGAGTCAAATGAAAAAAAAAAAGGGAAAGACATGCTGAAATACAGTAGTGTATGAATTGATCAAGAGACTGCTTTTGCCCCTCTAAATGAATACAGCATGAGCTCTAATACTGTCCTGCCGTTTTTAACATGGGTGGAAAGACAATGACGTTTTGCCAAGGCATCCTGAATGGAGCATGCATATCTATATTTTAGTAATGTTTAGTTAACATGTCATGTAATCTACTTACATTTGCTAGTCTGGCATGAAAACATCATAGTCCATGGTATCTGTGGTTGAGAATTATTTGCTTATTACTTGTGCATTTGAACTTTATAAAGTAGGCCACTTGTATGTCAGAAAAAACAGAACAACAAAACAAACTGACCTCATTATTTCCAAATTAAGCACTAAAGTCTGAGGAACATAATGTAGTGACCACAGTGAAAGGTCTGACTGCAGAAACCTTTGCCCCAGGCAGCTGTCACCTTCTGTTTGGTCCAAGTCGCTGAGTATTGCATAGCTACTGAGTTATTCTTGATCCTTGTTTCCTACCGTAATCACTGGGATGTCCTTGCTTTTTCCCAAAAAACCAGTTCATATGTGGTGGGTGTTTGGCAAGCTGCTGCTGTTTTCATATAAGATGTGAAGTTAATTCTTGAATTTACTTGTTGTGGCTGTTTGAACATGCCATGAATCTGCAACACACCCTTCCTGTGTGATTTCACATGCATTCTATGTTACATTATCCAGGCAAATCCTTTCTTCTAATACAAACCTCTGGAATACCATAATTTATTGGCCTGCAATTCTTCACTGCTGGCAGGGGTATCTTTTGCAAGGAGTGTGTGGGCATGGAGAAGGTGGGGACAAACCTGATAAGGAAACAGACTAGTTGATGTCAGCGGTAGAGAGCATACCTTTGCAACTCCAGCTGGGTAAGGCTGAAGGGACAATCACTGGATCATTTAAAGGGGGTGATGGCACTGTTCTGCCAAAATGCAAGTGACTGCCAGAGAGAGAAGAGGAGCTAGCTCCCTTATGGACAAGTCCTATAAAACACACAATTGACAGAATCAGCTGTTCCCCACTGAATTTAGGCTGAAGTCTTTCAATAAACTACTTTACTTTCCAGGTGTTTTGGGCAGAACTGAAGAGCAAACCACTTTCCATAAAGTTTTATAAGATGCTTTTAAAAAGGACTCACAAGATACATGATAGTTGCTTGGGGTGACCCCACAGCTAGGGCTGCTGCATGGCAGCTCACCAGTACCTTCAGAGTGGTACCAGCCTGGTGGAGATTCAGCGGGTGCTGGGCACCTGGTTGCTCACAGGACAAGGTAACCCACAGCCTGCAAGCAGGCAGGGCAGGAGGGAGGAAGAGAAGAGCTGTTGCCTCCTACACAGGCCTCACCACTCTGGCAAAAACGCCTTGAGAGAAAACTTGGCCAAGCAAATTTCATTGTACCCAGTACTTCCCAGTTGTTTCACTGGAGGTGGAGACCATTTGTGTTAACATACATATGATTGGCATCAGCCTTAACACCGCAAGTGCCTGCATCTAGCAGCCAGCTGTCTTCACCTGCAAGAGATAATCCCTTCTGCATGATCTCAGGGGGGGTGTGCTTGTGCCCAGACTTTGTTTTCCCTCTTTAGTCTCAGATCATTCTGGTTCTTTCTATATAACTGAGCAGACCACAAAGCACTCTGACAGCTGGGCTCTCAGGGAAGGGGCTGTCTTACCTCACTATGAGCAACCCTCATTTCATCCTGTTGCAACAGACACACGCTCCCCCACATGCCAGATACAGGGCTGAGCCCCAGTCCCAAGAGTGAGTATTTTGTCATCTTCTTACAGTCAGGCAAAAGCTGTTCTGCAGTTTCAGCAACATTGTCTCCCATTCTTAGGTCAGAGTAACACCTCATGTGAAGCATTTACCGTTCACTTGATTTGTGGTACACGGAGCACAGCTTACACCTGTCTCTGCTTTCTGTCACCTGATTTGCTCCCCTCCATCTTACACTGTTTTCAAGAAGTTTTATGTCATTTCATTTAATCAAAACTGGTATTACCCACCCTATGACTTTCCAGTTCATAGGAAAAGTTAATCTACGGTATAAGGAGGCATATCACCATTGATTTTTAACAGTTTATGAAATATCACTCTGTTTTGCCAGCAATACCATCTTGCTATCTTCATTATAGTGAAGGAATGACCTGCAACACCAGAAGGATCGGGTACTGGTTGCCCAAAAGAGACAAGGGCTCTGCTTTTTAGCAGTTTTAGCTCTCTCTAGGGCTCTGACCAAACTGTCTGGTCCTTAGTCAGGTACTGCCAGAAGAGCAAGAGCCAAAATGAGAATGGAGATCAACCATAGCAAATGGCTTTCTCCTGATTCTACTGTTGTGCCAGATGGCTGCCTGCTTACCTGAAGTCTGCAATGCAAAGCCAAAACAAGATGAATAAGTCAAGAACCATATCTTAATCTCTCACTCTTCAATTCAGTTTTGTTTATTTTTAATGCAGTTGCAGACTAAAGAATTTCCATTTTCTGATAAAAGACGACTCACTTTCAGCCAGCTGCTCTACCAACAAGCTCAGAAAGGGCTTTCTGAACAGCATCCTTCATGCCACCGTGACAGCTAACCCGAGCTAAGTACTAGAAGAAATTATTTCAAAATAGCAAAGCATCAAGAACACACCTGCAGGTAGAAGAGACAAACCCCCTGTGTATCTTACTGCAGACAACAATTCCCTGCTGCCCTGTACCACTAGAAGTTCATGCAAGCTGCAGAACATGGCTCCTATTGACACCACAGGTCATGACAGATAGGAAGTTATGACACATATATGTGACTAGGAGTGGGAACCAGGATAGATGACTGAGAAACCTGCAGAAAAATGTGAGTTTCCTCTGTGGGACAAGAAATGGCAGCATGCTTTATCCCAGGATTCCTTGACAATGGTATTGCAAACTGAGGTGGGAAGTTGGATCCAAACTCTCACAGTAGGAAAATGCCCCTTCTGGCTGCAGGCTTTTTAAAGGTCTGTATCTCCTGTCCTTCTCTAAGGAGAGGCAAGCACAAGGAAAAAAACCAAAAACCCTCAACATCCTTCCTCTACTAAGTACTTACTTTATTACAGAAAAACCTATCAGTCTTCCTTCTTCCCATAGCAGCTTCCAGGCTCCACAGCATTTTCCTTGCCTTCCCCATCACACTCTTCAGAGTGGGTCCTGCCATCCCGTGCTTCCCTTTGGCCACAGCGATGGATTGGCAGCCCCGAGTGGCTGGGGGTCTGCCACCTCTGTTGCACGAGGCACTTTATCCCCTCCTCTGGAGGAGGTTGAGTCTGGCAGAAGCCAGCACATCCTTATAGGCCTCTGAAGGTGCTGCTCAGCTCTCAATGGCATAGCACTCGCAGCCCCTATAACAAAACCTCACGCTGTTATTGGGGCCAATAAGGTGATCTGGAGTTTGCAGGGCTGGACGGGAAGGAGGACAGTAAGTCCTTCCTGCTGCTTAACGTGCTGCCAGGTTGCTCTGCTGCACCAAATCCCAAGGAAAGCAGTGGTGCACACCTGCAGCCATAGTGCAGCCTACAGCCTTGGCCCCATCCAGGAGATGCTCTTGCCCCTTCGTTTCTGGCACAGCGGCCTCTGCTGGCACAGGGCAGGCAGAAGCATCCTCTCCTTCGTGATTATACAAATAAGTTTTGTATCTTCCCTTACTATATTCTAATAAAGTTACAACGCAAGCAGCTGACCTCTGTGCAGAACACGGCATGGTAAGGTTTAATGGTGGTGGGAAGGAGAGTAGAGGGTCTGCTCTGCTGCTTTGTTGGGACAAGGGGGATTGACCCACACGTAGTGCACTGTGACCCCCCTTGATATTTTGCCCATGCACTGAGACTAACCAGCTGCTTGTCCTCTTGTCACTGGTTTATACCAGGCCAGGACCAGCATGGTCAAGACAGCAGGGCCTTGCTGAGCCCCCCGGGTTCAAGAACAAGTGAGGCTTGCAGCAAGGGAGCCTCAGTGTGACCCAAATATTTTACAATGATTCAGGAGCAAAAAACTTAAGGGTGGCAGTTCAGATGAAGTTCGTTATTGAGATAAAACCCCCGTAGACCAGTTGAGGTGTTTTTGCAGCAGGCTGTAAGAGATAGACTGAAGGTATCAAGCTTCCACCTCATTCCTCCTGCCCTTCTCTGAGAAGCCTTCCCTTCCAGCCCTTGCTCCTCGGGAAGCTCAGCCAGGAGACTCAGGTGCTTGAGGTGATCCTTGCCGCTGTGGGGCTGGAGAAGAGCTTGCCTCCGCCTGACCCCTGGCTTGGGTTGGTGGGACCAAGGCTAGGGAGCATGGGGAAGACGGGAAGGACCTGCCTTGCCCTGGAGGACGCAGTGTTGTAGTTTCCAGCGCTGGAGACCGGGAGGGAGCCAGAAGAACCGTCCAGGGAGAGCGCTCCTCGCTAGGTGGAGCTGCCGGAGCGAGCACCGCACCGGAGACCGGCTGTAGCCCCGGGAACCCGCCGGCTGCTCCCGGGGCCGGGGGCTTCCCGAGACCGCCGTGTCCCGACCCTGCTCCCGGAGCCGGCACACCGCTGCTGCACCGCGACGTGGTATTACACCGAGCCTGGAATGAAGCAAGCAAGTTCTTTTCTTAAGCAAAGTCGTTGTAGGAAGTACACTGCTCACAGTCATTTTCTCTATCATTTAGTCTGAATCTGCTAATCAATGCAGCCCTGTCAGCTTTTGATGTGATGGAAAATGCTGAAATATTATTTTCTAAAAGTCATAAAAATATGCACATAATGATAACTACTGCCGCCGCTTTCTCCCTCCCATACCCATTTAGATCATCAATTTAACGATTTTCAGTTCCCTGACTCTGAACCACCCTGTGCCAACAATTTCTAAGCAAAGCTCTCTCTACTGAATTCCATGGGGTGGGGGGTGTGTGTGTGCTTAAAGATCGATAGCCAGTGATGGCTTACTGTACATATATTTGTCTCACAGAGTGAAAGAAACTATATAAAAGCTCCACCTATGCCAGTTAAATTTCCATAAATTTTTGCTGTTAATGTGAAACCAAAGTAAAACCAGACATTAGTTTTAGCCTTACAGAAAACTGGTTAACCACATCAAGAAAGCACTCACATGAATGCCAAGCTAGTGCCTGGACCCACACCCAACAGCTGCAGCCATGGGGATGCTCACTGCCCTGCTTGTGTGGCTCAACTGTCTGATGAGAGGCAAAAGACGATGGGTGAAATTCCGTTGGGTCTAAATGGATATCCTTATCCACAACTTGTGTGTGCATACACAGTGGGAAAATTCTGTGCAGCAGTGCAAAATGGAAAGAAAAAAGAAGGTAAGTTGTGAAGGGTAGCACCTTCACAGCCCTTAGGCAAAGATAAGTGAGGGATATGGAGCATCTGGCCTACGACATGTACATTTCAGCATGACTGTTAATAGCAGGATTCTAAAATAGTTTCCTTGCCCATGTCTGATCAGCTGCATATCTCCGGTCTTCACAGGGTTCTCCAAGCTGACCTGGAAATGGAGCAGGCCACTCAAAGGCAGTTACACTGCAGACTAAGGTGGGCAGAGGCAGCAGCAGTCCCCAGTGCTGCTGCTCCCGTTTCCAGTGGACAAAAGGACCATCCCTACCGCAAGGACAGCAGTGCTTTGCAAGAACATGGCTAAGGAGAAATACCTTGTCTGAACTCTGTGTCACAACATGAGCACATCTGTGCCAGCTACAGCTCTATGAGGTGAGAAGAACATAGGAATAGATAAACATGGCAATGAGAAACCTGTGGTGTACTAATTAGCTGGCATAGAGGAAGACCTGGTAATCAATAATGCCACACAGCTATTTTTAGCAGAGTTTCAGAGTCAGGATGTCAATGGAGCACTGGGGGTGCACCTGCTGCAGGCCCCTGCAGCTGCATTACATAGATATATGTCACTTCCACACCACATAGTAACAACAGAGGTGATGGAGAACCTTTGGTGATGTAAGCTGGACAAACTTCAGGTAAGGCTTGTACTGTGGGGAAGGGAGTGTGCAGTGAGGGCAGACACTGAGCAGGGTGTGGGCCTGGGGGTAGGAGGGGGGTCCGGAGCAGGACTGCACCAGGAACAGTCTCTGGTGAACCTGTGGATCCCGGAGAGGCAGGACATGCTGCACTTGTAATCCTTTCCTCCTGGCTTTCCCCCAGCAGGGGTCAGGCTGGACCAACGATCACAAATCAAAACTAAAAACGTAAAAGTAACTGCTCTGCACTAGCATCAAACATTTTCAGTGCTCCAGAAAGGAGAAAAATACTTTGCCTTACTGAGGATGTGGAAAACGCTTGATCATCTCATTTAAGAAAAGCAAAAGAAATGTTGAAATAACAACAGAGGTGACTGTAAGCAGCAGCCTGCAACACCATCCTTTGCCCTTGCAGCTGCTTTAAAAAGGCAACGACCAGCTCCTCTTTCCACTCAGTCTCATTACAGTCTCAGCTTCCATTCCCGATTATTCTGGATACACTTCAGTGTAAATGGAAACAGAAATTCGGCCAGAAGGAGAACCACGGTGTCAGAGCAGCAAAGTGACATGAGCATGTTCTCAGAAGCAACTCGAAGCCCCTGGGGAAGCCAGAGCTCGCAGCATCCACCACCGGCTGGAAAGGGGAGGCTGTTACCCACAGAAACCATTCCTGCGAGGTCAGAACAAATAAGTAACGAAAAGCAATATCAGTCTTGGGTTGACATCTCTAGTACATGCCCTAGCTGGAGCTGGCAGTGTTTCATGGCGCTCTGAAAAGCAAAGTAGGGGGTCTGCAGTGGGGTTGCCTGCAAAGTGACGTCTCTGCCTTTGGTTGTCACCAGAGGTCTGCAGGCAGACACTCTGGGACAAGAATGCTAAAAAGCAGGTGGGATTTATCCAAAGGCCTGGCTCCTGAAAAATTTTCTGGCCAGCTTTGCTTCAGTTTATTGCCTAGCAAGAGAGGACACAGAGGATGGCAATTCACGCATGGAATTTTAATGATAACTTTATTATATTTTAGTGTACTATTGGCTTGCGATTTTGTAGTCTTACAAGAAATTTCCGTTTCCACATCTCCATTAAATGTCTGATTCATTTTCTTGGCTCATGATAATACTTCAAAGCTACATCACTAAAGAATCAGTGCTCTGCATTAGATAAATATAAGACTGAGTCTGATTAACCTATTAACTATTTTTAATTAGCTTTTACTGTTCTTCAGATATTCAGTGTTTTTGAGGAAGCAGAAAGAGAATGAGAGCACACTGGTGCTATAGAGCTAGCATATGGACCGAGATTATTCATCATCATTGGCAGGAGCTCTGCCGTAGGAATCTTGCAACAACATCACAATTTTCCTGCTAGAGTGAATGCCATAATGGACGCATTTGCGGCATGAATTATGGGCAAAATAGAAAAATTTTAAATCTTTATAGCATTTTTATGCCCTGTCTTCCCTTTTGGTAATCAGATCTTGATTAAGAGTTGGAATTAGCACCCAGAAGAACATTAGGCTTTCCTGGCTCGGTTCCTGTCCACCATGTAGGGCAGGCAACAAATGATTCAGTGGCTTTACAGTGCTGCTACAACAAAAAGGTGTCTAAATAATTATCCATCACTTTAAGAAAGTAGCCAACTCTTGTTTGCAATGAAGAACATACAGTAATGGCAAAACATTTTAGTTCCTAAATAAAGTGATTACTTGATGTAGTTCAGACAGACCCCTCTCCTGGTCACGATGACTTCTGGGGGCAAAAGCTGGGCAAGATGGAGTCCCTGGGACCTGTCCCCACTGCTGGAGGGCTCATGGGGCTCTTCGAAGAGCAAAGCCAACCCCGCTTTGGAGACACCAGCCCGGGCACAGTGGCACACTGCAGCTGCAGTTTGGGTCCCAGTCTCACCAGTTTGAAGAATATCTGATCCTGTTATACCAAAGCACTTTGGACCTTTTAATTTTAGGTGTTCTCATGCGGATTTGGGTTGATTTTGGTATGTTTTTTTTTCCCCCCTTTCAGATACGATGAGACCGCTCCAGCCAACATGAATTTCAGAGGCGCCGCTGCTCCGGCACCCGTAGTTCCTACACCTCGAACGAGCAAACAAGTAACTACAGCTTTTTCTGACAACGCTCTTTCTGTACACCTCTTAATTCGTATCTCTTCGCTCCCGGCTGCAGTGGACCCGTTCGGTGCGGAATGGAGTAGCCTGGCTGCGGCGTTTTGAGGCTGCGGTGTGTTCACCCCGTTAGCGAAGTTTGGGTTTGGGCTGTTTTTTAATCCCACCGCTGCCCCTTAGGCGGGGGGGAAGGTGAGGGTGTGGAGGGCACCGCTGCTGAGGGGCACAGCACAGCCCCCGGCTGCCCTCTGTGTCACTTTGTCCGCCTGTGGCTGCGCTTACGAAAACCAAAACCCGAATATGGAGAAGGAACTAGATACCAGTATTTTCAAATATTTCTGGGTGACACTTATTAAAAACACAGAAAAGAGGTAATGTTGACGCCTGTTTTTGAATCCGAACTATTTCTCACACACGAGGCAGCTCTTTTGGCGCCATCTCACCTGGGATGCTATTTTTAGGAAAGAAAGAGACCGAGGTGGCCCTCAAATAAATGCTCTTTTTCAAGACGCCATCCATTTCTTACAGAAGGAAGGAAGGGAAGAGAAGCGTTTGTGCGGGAGGGACTGTTTTGGTTTTGCTTTCCCTGGAAAACAAACCCAGAGGTGCCGAGCCGCTGAACTCCCACTTTAGCCGGCAGGGAAGCGCGGAGGGGATGGCATGGCCATCCACAGAGCGGGAGGCCACCGAGCACAGCGCTGGCACCGCCGGCTGCCCACGGCAGCCTGGAGCCGTCCCGCAGCCCGGGACAGCGCTGCAGAGGCGGGCTCAGGCCCCCGCTCCCCCCCGCCGCCAGCGCGGACCAGCGGCTGGAGCTGCCGCCGCCGCTGCCTGTGGCCCCTCCCGGGAAATCTCCTCCGGGGCGCTCCGAGGAGGGAGGCAGCGGGTTTGGGGTGGCCGGGGTGAGCCCCTGTGCCCCACTGCCCGAGCCACAGCGGTGCAGCCGGCACACCGTCTCTTCTGCAGGCGGGAGGAAAAGCAGCTCCCCTGGGTGCCGGCCACACGCTCCTGCCTCTACGCCTGAGCTAATTTTTCTCCACCACCCCCAACCTCACCCTCCACCCTTCCAACAATTAAAATGTAAATCGGTGGCTTTCAGAGGCAGGCTCCCCCCTCCCCACACCAGCTGCCCGAGCCGAACACCGGCTCACCGGGGGCTGCGGGACCGGCAGCTCAGGGTTGCCGCGGCCGAGAGCTCGCCGGCTCCACTGAAACCGACAGGAAAGGACATTTTTGGCTTTACTTTTAGAATATTTGAGAAGAAACTCAAGGCAAATAAATACATAACAATTAAAAAAAATCCGGAGAGTTAAACGCGAGCTTCTCGGAGGTGCAGTTCGCGTGGCCGTGCAAAAGTTAGGGGGAGGCAAAATCCCGCTCTACGCACCCTTTCTCCGAATGTATTTTCTCGCAGCTTTGTGAATTAAACTAAAACAATTCCGAGCAACAGGGGATATTTAGAAATAGGAGGGAACACCGCCGTGGGGTCGAGGATCAACACGCTTTCGCTTTATCTAAGATCCGTGATTAGAAAAAATAAAATAAAAATCGAAATTCCACATCAACCCCTTTTTTCCACGCTGGAGGAAATAGGGTTTCCCACAGGTACACGAACTCGGGCTCAAACAGCACAGGGTAAAAATTGTTTAGGGCGATTTTATACCGCTCTTCCCTTCGTGGTACGCTCCTTAGAGGACACATGGGACTTTTTCCCTTCCAGCCCCAGGCGACGGGCAGAGCCGCAAGCAGCCGGGGGCTCTGGGGACACGTGTGGAGGGGGCTCGTTCCGACGGGCCCCGAGTGTGCAGCATCGGCCAGTGGCCAGGCAGGAAGGGACGAGGGCCCGGCGGGACGAACACGCTGTTCCGACGTGCAGCGGGTACAGGGAGCACCCACGCGGGTCCGGAAGAGTGCGGGGAGAGTCGGCCGCACGGGGGAGGCGCCCAGGCAGGCCCAGTCTGGAGTCGAAAGGCTCCGATCCCCGCCATAGCCCCTGGGGCACAGAGATAAAGAGAGGGAGAGAAAGAAATTAAAAAGAGAGAGAGAGAG
>VXBW01006787.1:14404-51232 GCA_013400375.1 Thinocorus orbignyianus
GGGCAGGGGGGTTGGAACTTGATGATCTTTAAGGTCCCTTCCAACTCTAACCTTTCTATGATTCTATGATTTTATCTTGAATAACTACAGAAATTACCTCAAATACACAAGTTGCAGTCGGGTTACAGTTCTGTTCTCTACAGTGGATCAAGTCTTTTTACCTAAGACCATTTATCACTTGTAGCAAGTGGTGTGTTTCATACTAGGGAGGATGGATATACAAGCTGGCAAAGGAACTTGAGGTCTTTCAGGATGACAAATATTAATTTAAAGCATTTGTTATAATGAATAGCTTAGGTTTTCTTGCTCTTATGATTTAGTTGTATTTGTCACTTTCATTTAATTAGTGTGCTAATTCATAAAATTTTCTAAATCATGATAATATCAGGGCATGAAACGTATCTTGTTTCTCACATAGGCAGAGGGGGAGAAGTAATAGCTTTTTTAGACATTCTTTCACTGGCAATTTATGGAGAAGTAATACACTGCTGTTAATGTTTTTCTTTAGAAATTATTTGCAAAGCTAAATATTTTCATTAGGAAGAGCTGGGATAAAAGACTGTACTGGGCATTGTGCATTTCTCCCCTAATTTGGTATCTGTTTGTTTAAGCTTTGGGTAAGGTTAAAATGAGATTTTTCAGTCAGCCTTTTCGAAGCACACAAATGGCCTTCAGTTTTTAGAATATTTCTAAAAAAAAGCTGACATAGAGGTTCAGGTATATAGCTATCGTTGCTTTATAGGCAGTCTTCAGTAGCAGGTGAAGAAATGCTGGTAAGCTTTAAGATCTGCATGTATATTCCAGGAAAACTGAATTCAGAGTAGTATTACTCAGACAGTAACGTGTAAGTTGTGGGGTTTTTTTTCTCCAGACTTTATAATTAATCTTTTGTGGCTTTGATGGTGGACATATAAGGAAGTATAGTTCCCTTCTGAAGAGGAGGCTTGTTTATTAGAGTACAGAAATCCTCCTAAGAGAGTGAGATTTAGTTCTAAATATAGCCTCTGAATTACACTGGTAAAATTAGCAGTGTTATTATTCACATTTGCTCAAACTATCAACTGTCCGCCAAAAAAAGCAAAATTAAGTCCTCAGAGTGTGTGTGGGGAAGGTGGAGTTCCTGGGAGGGTTATTTATGGACGTTAGGGAAATGTCAGTCTATCTCCATTTCTTGTATACTGTAGAGAAATTCTGTATTAGAAATGGAACAACATTCAGTTGTTACCTATCTTAGTGTCATGGCTCCACAGTTGAGGCAGAAAAAGAGAAAATATTAGAAGTTAGAGTCAAAATGGTGAAAGCCAGATGATGGAGGTGCAGGAAAATAGAGGCTTTTCCACATCTGCTTATTATATTGCAATCAGTTTTGTAGGATGGAATTCAGTAACTTTTTCATATCATCTTCTAGCCACTGTTGGTTTCAGTAATGTTTCTGTTGGTAAGAGGAATGTCAAATTCCTTTGCCAAGTATCAAGTTTTTGGTTACAGTAGGAAAATGTTGAGAATTTCAGGTGTAGAGTGAATGTAGAGAGAGAGCAGCGGGGAGAAGCAGGTGAGGTTTATGAGGTGATACAGGCTAGTGGTTATAACACTTTGCCTCCTGCTCTTCATGTGGGAAATACGGATAATGATAGTTAATTTTTAAAGTATAAAAAGTCACTTCTATGGAATTATGCTCAAATCCAGTTTAAGGTTAATCCTCTGGGACCTGAGCTGAGTTCCAGATGGTGACCTATATGAGGAGTAGGCTGTTGATCTGTTATCAGAGACCCAAAGTATCCAAGAAATTTTAATGGAAGGAGAAAATCTGATGAGACTAAATGAAAACTAGAGTAACAAAGCTAGTAATGTAAAAGTTGGAAACTAGAGATGATCTTTAAGGTCCCTTCCAACTCTAACCATTCTATCTATGATTCTATGATTTATTCCTTCAATATTGTATTTTGTTCTGTGTATTTTTTTTTTTTTTAATGGTGGTGTTTGGGCTTTTTTAAAACATCTTGCTTTTTCCTAAGCCTTGGCAAGGAATTACATACACCAAGACTGCTAGGTCCTCAGCAGACCTATTCCTGTTGAATATAAGCTACTGTTAACATACTATTCTGGTACCGTTTGGGGTTCAGTTTCTGAAGGGGAGAGACTTCCCCAGTGAACGAAATTACTCTTGTGGGAGCAGTTGAATCTTTGGGATTCCTGGGGATGATTTCTGGCCCTTTGAAGGGATTACTGCTTGATGCAGGCTGTTGCCAAAGGGTATTAAGTAAATTGCTTGTGGCACACAGACTATTCCAAGCGGTAGGTAGCGGTGGGGGTGCTGTGGCAAGCTGGCTGTGCCTGTCGACCTGGCCTGACCTTTGCAGCAGGAGGAAGGAGATAGACAGAGACAGCCTTGCTATGAAGCAGTGTGAAAGCCATCAAGAAGTGTCCTCCTGTCTCGCTGGGCCCATGGTGGCCTTGTTGCTGTGACTGTTTACAGCACCTGCTTCTGCCTGTGAAAGGATTTCTTTTTCCATCTGGATAAAAGCTCATGCACACGTACTTTCATTGTGCAGAAGCCTGTATGTGTGATACTTGAAAAGGTCAGCCATTAAAGGATTACCAAGCATTGGAACAGGCTGCCCAGGCAAATGGTTGGGTCACCATCCCTGGAGGCATTTTAAAAGAGTGTAGACGTGGCTCTTGGGACATGGTTTAGTGGTGGACTTGGCAGTGTTAGGTTAATGGTTGGACTCAATGATCTTAAGGGTCTTAAGTGTCAGGAAGTGTAGTGACAGGACGAGGGGTAATGGTTTTAAATTGGAAGAGGGGAGATTTAGATTAGATCTTAGGAAGAAGTTCTTTGCTGTGAGGATTGTGAGGCACTGGAACAGGTTGCCCAGGGAAGTTGTGGATGCCCCATCCCTGGAAGTGTTCAAGGCCAGGCTGGATGGGGCTTGGAGCAACCTGCTCTAGGGAGAGGTGTCCCTGCCCATGGCAGGGGGGTTGGAACTGGATGATCTTGAAGGTCCCTTCCAACTCTAACCATTCTATGATTCTAACCTAAATGATTCTGTTGTGCGGTTATGAGTTTGGGCTGGGGCAATGAGTGAGAACGCAGGAGGATGACTGCTGTGTGTGAGGCTCAGCTGGGAGAAATCAGCAGAGGAGAGAGGGTTAGAGTGTGAGGTTGAAGAGAAAATTAAGATGAAGGTATGTCTTCTCTTCCACACTTGTATACTGTGGTGTAAAGCTGAAAGCTGCTGCTCCTGTTAGAAAGAGCTATTCCTGCTGGGCTGTGAACCAATATGAGATCCACGGCTTTGTGGTATGCAGAACCAGTACCAGATGAATCTAAATAAGATACTTTTAAGTGAAAGACCATATTAGCAGGAACAAGGATTAAACTTTCAGTAATAAATAATGATCTCAAAACCAGCCAGAAACTCAGTCTCCTTGGAAGTTGAGAAGTATTTAACCTTCTGAAGTTACTTGACATTAAGTTATAGGATCTATTTCTGCCTATACTTACAAATAAAACGCGAGAGATTGATACGTGCCTTGGTCAACAGCAAAGTTTTAACTGCGTGGAATGATAGCACTCTGTGGGAACCCTCACCTTTTGCTCTGGTCCCTTGGGTGAGGGACGTTTTCTCCTCTTAACTCTCCTTGTGTGAGTCTCCTCACATGCACCTCCTTTTCCCTTCATGACTTAGGTGAGGTGATTTCACTGCTGAAAGGCATCAGTCTCCATGATCTGGGAATGCTGGTGTTGGAGATGGCATGAGTAAGTTGGAGAGTTGGGATAATAGAAGTAACTTTCCTTTGGAACCTGAGAAAGTACAACTTGTGTCTGACTTGGTATCGGAAAGCGGAGGGGTAGGTGTGTTCCTGCTACTTGATGTTTTCTTACAGAGAATGAAAATACTTAGAATTGTCTCCCTCTGGAGGGCAGGTGTGGATTTCTGTTCTGATGGGCCAAGTTACTCCTGTTTTTTGGAGTCATCCCTAGCTGGGGATGAAGAAGTAATGTCAGCAAGAAGGAGTATCTGGTTGCTGTTAAAGTAGGTGGTATTTGTGGCATGGGTATCTTGCAGATTCACAAAGGAAGGAGATACATTGGGTCTGTAGGTTGGGGTTTTGTTTTTCATTTAGCCATTACTTTTAATGAAGGTCCTAGGGGAGTATTTGATTTCTGCATGTCTTCACTGTTAAGTGCTTGTTGTTGGAAAATGGAATTGGAAGCTGTAGATGGCCTTCATAAAAAGGCAAATGCAAGTTAAGATTTAGACTTTTTTAAAAAGAACCAACCACAAAGGAAAAAAAACATATCCCTGTGGCAGTATAAGTTTTCACTCATACTTCTATTTCAGCAAAATGAAGTTGCCTGATTACGTGACTGCTGTTCTGGGATATTGTGTTATCCTCTTATGGGGGGGAGGCGGGGGGAGTAGAATCTGATAATCTAAAAATCGTTCTACTTAGTTATATAACTACTTCTTAAAAATAGCTCCAGATTGCTGGAAAAGAAAGATGCTACAGGGTACAAAATTTTGATTTTGTTCAGTTTCTGCCCTTTTACATAGAACATCCACACTTTCCATGTGATGGTTTTTTACTATTTGATTGTGGCCAGTTGAATGTGACACACACATATTCATAGAGCAGTTTAGGAATGTCCTGTAGCACTGCTCTCTGCCAGATGCTGTGTATGTACAGCAGCAACACCACCACCAAAGCTGTATGCTGAAGAGCTGGTAGGCAGAGAGGTACTCGAAGAGAGAACACTGAAGATGGGGTATCTCCTTGTGTGCGTGGCAGTTAACTGCTATGAAAGTTTAACTTTGATTGCTGAGAGCATTCTTCACTATGTTGTGTTGCTAGAAATCACAATTATATTTGACTATGTGTGATATCCTTGGCATAAGAATGCCTAAATCAAAGGGTTTATTGTATTCTGGTAAAATAAGTTAATTCTTTTCAGACATACTTCTGTCTTAATGTGCTCAGTTTTCTCATATAAAAAGATTTTGTTTAAGTTATGTTACAGTTCTCTCATATAGATTAATTTAGCAGGTGGCCATTGCGAGCTTGGACCAATAGCAGTTATTTATAACGTGTTTCTAGTGAATGATACAGAATAAAAATTTGTTCTTGGGTTTACCTGCTGTTTACTTTAGACTCTGTGGTTAGATACAATCTGAGAAATCTTTTCTGCTTCAATCAAACACCCCATAGTATTTGCTTCAGGTGCTTTTAATGAATTCGTACTTTCTTATTTCTCTGACATTGGAATCTGGAATAATTGAGTACAGTAAGGAAAACAGAATAGAATCTTGCAGTGGTCAACTCTTCAACAGAGAAAAATAACTGCAGCATAATCTTTTCCTGTAAAACTATTTCACCTGCTGCTTTTTGAGCTGTGTGCTGCTGCGTTAAAGCTGCCTTTGTTGCACAGGACCGATAAGTGACTTTGTTTTGGAGTGGCAGAATCCAATCCCACCTCTATACAGTGCTGTTCTTCTTTACAATCTTGTGTGGAAATCATATTCCAAATAACAGCTTCATGTGTGCAAGGTAATTTGACCCAGATCTGGCTCAAGAGTAGGAATATATTAGATTTGTTTGAAGATGCTTCTCTTCTGGAGTTGTAGATTTCCTGTCTGAGTAGTGTCAGCCTAGATATCACTAGGCAAATTGTCACTTTACAAAAACATTAGTAGGCACTCCTATTTTGTATTAAATCTTACAATATCAATTATCTTAAGCTACCTTAAGCAGGATGGCTGTACTTGGTGTGTAGGTGATAAGCTACAGAGGTTAGAGGTTTTCAGATAAGGATTTTAAGTAGCTGAAGGATGATGTGTATCTGATCTGACAAATGGTTTCAGAGATTTTCTTCTAGATATGATAAACATAGTTGGCACTAGTGATTTATAAAGTATAGTGCAGGAAAATGTAAATGTGTAGGAGGCATTCATTAGCTTTATATTGGAGGACTTTTTCTTCTCCCCCTTCTTCTGAACCAAGTGTTTGCTATGCTCTCTCCCTGTGGTTAGGTTTTTAAGACTAAAATTGATTCTGTTACATTATTTTCTATGCCAGATATGCAGTAATGTAATAGTTCAGAAGTGTAACACAAGATTATAAGAAAGCCATATGAAATGCTCTTCTTTTTCTTTTTTTAAATTCCATGTGCTGCTGTTGTGTGGTAGAAATCTTGTAGTATGTTTTTAAAATGCAATTTTTTTCAGTTCTCTCATTTATATAGTTTGGGAAGTATTAGATCAGGTATTAAAATGTCACACCTGTTAGAAAAGTGCAGTAGGGAGTTTTGCACTGGGCCAACAAAAAACGTATTATGATAGCTAAAAATAAAAACTTGATATATAATCTTGATGCTGTTGAAAGGAAAAGCGGTAGCAACTACCTATTTTCTTTTTTCTCCTGTCTCTTTTTCAAGTTTTCAGTGAGAGCAGTCTTAAGTATTGAAGATCCCTGATGACACACAAGCCATGATTAAGAATGTTTATAATCTTCAAATAAATACTAGCTCAATGAAGTGAAAACTGAGTAATGCTGAGAAGAGAGCACTTCTGATTCTGAAATAGGCATTTGCTTATCCTTGACTGTATGGAAGGGCAAAATCTGCTGCTTGGATAAAGTAGTCTTTGGCAGGATTTGACAAGATGAAGCTTATTCCTGTGACTATAAAAGAAGTAATATCTTTTAAGTTTGGTGTTTTCTGGATTCTCTCCTATTTTCGATGAAATTTCTGAATTTCATGCTTTTTGTCTTGTCAGGAGATGCTCCAGAATGCAGACCAGCTCTTTCCAGCTGAGCCTGCAGGCAGACTGAAGCAATATGCTCGAAGAAGAAGTGTGAAATTTCTCATATGTTTCAGCGAGCATTAATGGGAAGACTAATTAGCACAACTTGAAGCCAAAATTACTGTACTTCTCTTTAAGACAAATTATCAGAGACATCCATCCGTTGGATTTATGTGGCATTCCAAGTTTAAATCTGCTTGAAGAATTTAGAATCACAAGTGAGGAAAAGAAATTTAAGTAGAAGTCAGGGCTTAAATTTAGCTTAGGACAAGGAAAAATAGAAATCTGCCACATGTAAATAACTCTGTACTCTAATAAAAACAGGTGAAGGAGATCATATACTTCTAATTATTAGTGCTTTTAATTCTAATTTGAAGACTGCGTGTAGATCACGTTAAGTCAGTATTTCAGACTGGAAATGCTATATTAAGTACCACTGTAATTTTTTTGGTACAGAACTGTATTTAACTTTAAATGGGGGGTGTAGATAGGGTTTTTTCCCTTGCCTTTGTGTTGCAGATGTGGTATTTCTACTCGTAGAAGTTCGGCATAGCCTAAAAAAGATAGGTCCCCTCCGTCAGTTCTTTTTGAATACGAATATACTCTTTCTTTGGATATAAAAAAGCCTGTGGCTGCTTCCTTCCCAGAACTGACTTTGTCCTAAGTCAGATTCAGCTTCTGGGTAAGGTACAGTACAGTAGCTTGTTTGCTTGAATGTTATAAATGCAGTAGCCTCAGGATAAGGAGTTACCTGTAGAAGAGGAGGTGCGTTTCCTTTCACTGTGTGTTTTCCTCCCTATTCTCCCTTGGAGAGCAGGAGCCTCCCTGCTTTTCTCTTGCATCCTGCTGAAAGCAGGACTCCAATCCTGTGTTTTCCATCTCATAATAGATCTGTTTGAGACTCCAGCTCCATCATGTCATAGACCTCTTTCACCTTCTTGTCACCGCTTTAGTGTCCTCAGCCAGGAGTGACCAAGTATCTTTACTTCTGTTGCAGCGCAGGGCTGGAAGCTGGCAGCCCCTGCTACACAGAGCAGCCAGATGTACCTGGTCCGTAGTGGGTCTGTGTGTAAGTGTCTGCTGTGGACGCAGGAAGGCAGAGCTGAGAGAAGCTGGTGCTGCACCAGTCACAGACAGGTGGTTACGTGTGGTGGGCATGGCACCCTTTTGGGAAACACTAGTATTGCATGTCGCTGTCTCCACTGCTGCAATAGCTGTGGGCACAAGTGTGTTTAGTCAGAATACTGTGATTCTTTCCAGTGGAAGTGGGTTGTGTGGCCTTCTGTCTCCCTCTTTAACACATCCTAACTCTTCAGCAATATCAAGATGGAGAAAACAGCCAAGGAAGATAAGATGTTTCTTTCCGCAGTATAGAACTTTTAAGTAATAATTGCATGGAGGAGAGCAGGTCTTTTGTCTTGCATGTAAAATCTGGTACCTTGCATTTACTGGTGATGTGATCCATCAGGTAACAAGCGGGTGGTATCCTACACCCCATCTCACTTTCTCTTGTGTGAGCATACTATGTGTATTTTATGGCCATCATCAGCACACTATGAATAAGTCTTAAACTGTTGGTCCTTTTCAGCCAGCTCTGGCAGTTTTGTCAAGTCTCAAAGATAGCTACATTCTGCAGTTACTGTGAGAGTGGGTGGCTGGGTAGGGACAAGAAACAGCTTATGCTTTCAAACAGGAGGTACGTGGTGGGGCAGTGACTCATTTGGAGGCAGGAAGGCTTCAGTGAGAATTTCCACCTTCTCAGGAGCCCTGGCTCCTTTGGGAGCCAGAAGACAAGTGTGTAATAAACAGGTATCAGTCAATGAACTGTTTATTATTTTGTGAGCTATAATGCTTTTTTTCTCATGTGGAGAGTGGCTGTTGGACTACGTTATTTTGTGTTGTGCCACAAGTACAAGTGAGGAAGTCCACTCCCAAACAGGGACGAGTATTTAAGTAAGGATATCTTTATTTGGATATGTAGAAAAATAAAGGCTGCCATTCTTAAAAGTTGTTGCACCCTTGGAAGCTCTCCTTCCTGCCTGTGGTGTGGTATATTGAGTCAAATATATGCTTTGAAATTATGCCCAATTAATAATGTGTTCTGACTTTCACCAAATTACATTAACCTAGTGTAGCCATCAGTCTGGGTGTGCCAGTTGCACTTCTAGAGCAATTGTTGTTGTTGTTTTTTCTTTTTTATTTTTCCACGATGAACTCTTGTACCAGCTGACAAATCCCAAAGAAACGAGCTCTCTGTGGGTTAGGATGAGAGAAATAAGGAGAGTGTGTCTGTTTTGGTCTCGACAAAAAGGACCCCAAAAGAATCCTTTAATTAGAGCAATTTCATTCTGTCTATCTGCCGTGAACCTAACGAGCAATATGAGCTTGCTGAGGTGCAGTTGTGGGGGCTGATCATCTAATGAGAGCATTAGGTGTTTATTTCTGGTTGTCTACAGCCTGTGATGCTGAGCATGTGTTGCTGGGCATGCGAGCGCTCCTAGCTAGTCCCTCGTAGCCTCTTCTTCACCTCTCTCTGAGTATCACCTCACTAATTTCTCTGTTCTTGATATTACTGCGTGGGATAATTTTCGTAATTTGTTACACGCAGTTTCCGTGTAGGTATTGTATTTGGGTCTGTAAATAACACAAAACCGAAAAGGAACGTGAATTTTTTCAGAATCTTCTTTTTTAGTAAATCACCTGAGGAAGTGTCATGGTTTAACCCCCGGGGCAACTAGGCACCACTCAGCCACTCACTCGTTCTTTCCCCTGCTCCCTGGCGGGATGAGGGGAGGACTGGAAGTGTAAAAGTGAGAAAACTCACGGGTTGAGGTAAAACCAGTTTTATTGCTGAGTGTGGCATCATAAGGTATGGAATATCCCTTTGGTCAGCTGGGGTCAGCTGTCCCAGCTGTTTCCCCAACCAACCTCTTGTGCCCTCTCAGCCTCCTTGCAGGTGGGGCAGCGTGAGGAGCAGAAAAAGGCCGTAACTCTGTGTAAGCCCTGCTCAGCAGTAACTGAGACATCACATCCCTCTGGTACCAACACTGTGTCCAGCAAAAATCCTGAAAAACCCTGTACTAGCTGCTGTGAACANGTAAAACCAGTTTTATTGCTGAGTGTGGCATCATAAGGTATGGAATATCCCTTTGGTCAGCTGGGGTCAGCTGTCCCAGCTGTTTCCCCAACCAACCTCTTGTGCCCTCTCAGCCTCCTTGCAGGTGGGGCAGCGTGAGGAGCAGAAAAAGGCCGTAACTCTGTGTAAGCCCTGCTCAGCAGTAACTGAGACATCACATCCCTCTGGTACCAACACTGTGTCCAGCAAAAATCCTGAACACAACCCTGTACTAGCTGCTGTGAACAAAATTAAGTCTGTCCCAGCCAAAAGAGGTTCAGGAAGCGTAGTTTGAAATAGTTCTGCCCAAGAGGCCATCGTTTATCTGGTTTGTCTACAGTGCTGCCATTTTACAAAGTGCATTTAGTGAATTCTTTTGGCTTTAAAAAATGGAAGAGGAACCAGTCCTGGGGCTCCTGAGCTGTGATGCCTCTACCCTTTATGATACAGAAGCTACTTAATATTATGTGAGGTGGGGGAGAAATCCAGTCTGCCACCTTAAAGCTGGGGAATGAACACTGCTTTTTGCTCACAGCCTGCGAATTTTATCTGGAGCTGCTGCTGCTGTCCCTTAGTACAGCTCTCCTTCTCTGATGGTAGCACTCAAGCAAAATGATTTTGAAAGACTCATTTTAATAAGTTTCCATTCTCATAATCTTGAGTGGTTTAAAATACCTTATTTTGTCAAGAAAACTGTTCCTTCTATTTTTGCATTTCATCTTGAATTTGATGTTTTGTCCTCTGGGCACTAATGTTAATGAGTTCTGTATTGTATCCTACTTATTTACATAATAAATCTCTTTCCTCAGATCATTCAACTTCAAGTGGTACATCCTCGTTTAAGCCCAGCCGGTCACTGGTTTCTATTCCCACTGCCCATGTGATGCCGTCTAATGCCAGCTCTTCACTTTCCAAACACAGGGAAGCTTTCAAGTCTGATGGCTCCAAATGGAGTACAAGCTTTGTACGGTCGGGAGGAGGCAGAAATCAGGGTGCCCTGGACAGTTCCCTTGACATGAAAGATGCAAGACCAGTACGAAAATGGTCCTCCTTGTCTAAACTCAGCTCACCAAATACCTTCAGCCAAGATGGTAGTAGCCATTCAGCGGACTCCAGGGCTAGTACAGACAAAGCTGTGTCACCACAACTAAGGACAAACGGGCCAAGTTGTTTGCATGATAGCATGGAGTTGCTGAAAATTGAGGACAAAGAAATGGGGAAAAAACGATCTTCTCTACTGGACTGCAAATACAAGTTTGAAACGTGCAGCAAAGATGACTTTGTTTCTGATTCCTCAAGTAGGAGACATGCCTTAGACTTGACCTACAGTGCCTTACCCGAAAGCAAACCCCCCGCAGCTGGTTGTGAAGCTTTCGGACAGAGATACGCGACTCTGGGACAGCAGGCTGTGAGCGGAGCTCCCATACAGCCCGCCGTGAGGACTCAGATGTGGCTTAAAGAGCAGCTCCGTGCAAACCCCCTGGACTGCAGGGCTGCCGAGGAGCCCTACGGCGTAGCTGCCTGGCATGTGCAGCAGCTGGAGGAGTTTCGGGCCGGCAGTGAACAGCCTGTGCAGGTAAGGCTAAAGCTTGGTGTTTGCTGCCATCACCTGGCATCGTGTGTAGGAAAGGGAACTAGTCTGTCGGGAGGGGCCGNCTGTGTGACCTTGGCTCTTCTTCCTTGTCAGCGTAACTTGCAGTTCTCACCGAGGCCTACTGTGGCTAAAATCCTACTTATGCTAAACACTTAGGCTAACAAGAGGATTGCTTGTACAATGCTTCCGTGGATCCAGGGCCCTGCTCCCGCAGCCATTCTGCAACACTAGTCCTCTTAATGAGTTGATTGGGGGTACTGCTGCTTGCTTCTTGATATTGCCTGAGTGCCAGGAGGTTTTTTCCTGATACCTGCTTACAGTTTAATCTGATTCAGCGTGCCTGTCTACAGGAGACTAGGGCCTCTTTTTCTGAAGCTGGACAGAGTAAGAAGTTCATCAAGTAACATTTTCAGTAACTCTTAAAAGAGAGGGGTTATGGCCATGGTGTAGTGGGGGATTGTGAATGTATTATGGTCTGAATGGATTTACAAAGAGGCTGAATTTGGGTGTTCACTGAAAGAGGAATGACTCCTGCATACCGCACAGATGAATATTCAGTGTCACTATGCCTAGGACTTAAAAAACTGAGTTCAGTTTGATATAACCGCTTATTTTTTTAACTAATTAGAATTATTACTAGTCAATCTCATTTATTTAAATAAAATAATATGTAGGTTTTGTGTGTCATATTTTAAGTATTTTCATATAGAAAACATCAAACGTGGTTTTAAGAGGCAGATAACCCTTTCTAACATCAGTTAATACGGCTGAACTAACATTAATCCTTCAGAGCCTCTCTAAAAACCTGGCATTGTTTCCAGTAGCCACACTTTTATTTTGCCCTTATTACTCTGGAAACCCTCATTTTTCTTTAAGCTTTTTGAAGATTCCTTTGGTGAGAAATTACTTGGGTAGAGAGTTGAGGCTGAGGAGTCCCCTGGGAGCCACAGTGACAGAAGCTGGTGCAGTGCTGGGGCTGGGCCAGGGTCACTGCTGGCCGGGCTCTTGGCAGCTGGCAGCTACCAGTGGTTTTGGAGAGCACACGAGGGGCTTGGGGGAGTGACAGCAGGGTACCGTGGAGGAACCAGGTCCATCCAGTTATTCAAGTCTCCTGATGCCTGAGAGACATATAGGTAGCTGAGGCCATCAGCAGTGCTGTCTGTGAGGTGTGTATGCCAGATGGTTCTCCGTTTGCATCCAAAAGAAGTGTGAGCAGCAGGGCCAGGGAGGGGATTCTCCCCCTCTGCTCTGCGCTTGTGAGACCCCACCTGGAGTCCTGTGTCCAGCTCTGGAGTCCTCAACGTAGAAAGGACATGGAACTGTTGGAACAGGTNTTCTATGATTTAGTGTCAGTTTTATTTACTTCTTTCCTTCACTTAGGTGTTACGTCTCTTCATTGTCTTTTATGTACCTTTCTCTGTTTAGGATGGGTGGTTTCAGAAACTCCTATTTTTGTTTAGGTCAAAAACCCCTTTCCTTTGGTTTTGTTTCATAAGTGCATTCTTACTCTGTGATTTAATGCAGTATATTATTTTTGTATGAAAGCAAAGTTTCGTTTTTGGAAAAGATGAAGCCCTGTATGTATTACTGTGTTTATTCAGAAACTCCCTTCCTGCAGGCTTTGGTTCTGAGGTGTGTTTTGAGGACAGAGCCAGCAGGGGGAGCACAAGCATCGTTTATCTCCTTGGCTGAGTTCATGAAACGGTGCTGCACCTTTTCAGGTTTTGGAGATTTTAAGATTATAGGATGTAGTTTTGCCGAAAATGTGTTTCAGGGTTTTTTTTTTTGGTGTTTTTTTCTTTTTTTCTTTCTTGCCGCTGTTATTTTTACATCTGTATTGATAATTGGTACCTATGTTACTGGACCCAATTAGCCCCTGGCTTGGGAAGCACTGATCCTATCATCAACGAGCATCCAGATGACACTGCTTCCTCAGCAGTCTGAATTTGACTGAACTCAGCATCTACCTGTTGTGGTTTTGTTCCTTGTTCCCCAGATGAAAAGGCTTATAATGTGGCCTTTCCTTTGTAAACTATGATTTTTAAAACAAAATCTTTACTGTGCATCATAAGGGAAGCTCAGAGTGTTGGGTAGAAGACCAACAGCTACATTGAGATTCTCTCTCAGGATATGGTCAGATTTGCAGCTTCAGAAAAGATGCGATAGATCAGCAGAATACCAGAATACCTCCTGAGAGAAGGTGCAGTGATTTAGCTTGGGTATGGTGGTTGTATGGAAATAAATCTCTGTGGGCTGGGTAACGTCATGAAGTTGTATATGAAAATTCTTTTCTCTAGCTAATGTGTACTAATTAATGTATACATTTTGAAGATAAACGTTCTCCTAAGCATTTCCAAGGAATATATTTTTCTGAGGAATATATTTTAACAGTACTTAAATGAAAACAATTTCCATGCAGAATTTCTATTTCACTGGATACTTAATTATTTTTGGTGTCCGGCTTATCTTTCAGCAAACATGACCATTGGAATGCCTTTTTTCTTTTTTTAACCTCTGAAGTAAGGAGGTGTGTGACTAGGCCTGTGTTAAGGGAGGAAGTGCTTATAATACATGACAGCAGTTCCCATGTTCTGACCTAGGAGACCATACAAATCTGGATAAAACGGCAGTATGTTTTTCCATAAAGACATTTCTTAAAGCCTGATCCTATTTTCTACCCTATTGCCTGAACGTACGTGGGTGCATAGTGTATGGTTGGAAGTGAAAGCATGCCTTTCAAATTGTGGGAGATAACACTATAAGAAGTTTCAGAAGGTTGCATATCTGTTTATTAGTTCTGTACAATGTTGTAGGTATCACATGATGAATCTCTGCTTTTTCCAGTGTATGAGACATCTGTGATTTCTTCATGGTGTCCTAACTTTTGTCAGGATATAGCAGAAATAATAGATGGAAATTGCTTAAGTGCATCTTTTCCCTTTAATGTGTCTGGTTTATTGTTTTGGGTTGGGGTTTTTTTTTGTTTGTTTTGTTTTGTTTAATGGGGAAAACAGTGCTTTGTTCATACCACGTGTAAAAGTTACTGGAAAACGAATTTTAACTCACTGAGAAATGTAAAGGTACTACAACAATCTTCATTTCAAAAGAGAAGGAAGAAAGTAAACTGCATTCATACCTGTCCTGGTTCCCAGCAGGGCCGGGATGGATTCTCCCCNTTTAATTCAAAAGTTACATCAAAACAAAAAGTTACATCATTCTTCAAATAATATTGTTACCACACATAACTTTATTCTTAAATGTAACTCAAAACTAGTTTTTCTCATGATCCCGGCAGATCAGAAAACTAAAACTGATTAATATCGACGTTTTTGCCTTTGTCATTTTGGTGAAACCATACTTTGCAGCAAGATAAAACTTTTTAACATGAAGAATTATCACCTTTAGTTAGCAGAGTGAGCTCCTTCACTGTGAACTGCAGTTAAGCTTTCGTGTTCTGTTCCTTTTGCTGTGAAGTTGGTTGTCCAGCAACTGGGATTTGATTTGTTGTGCTGTGTGTTGTGGGCTCAGCCTGGAGTAGGTGTTAGCAAACAATGAGAAACCAAACCTTGGCATTGATTAACTGATAACTTGCCAATTTTGTATGTCCTCTTAGGAGAATGCATGTTTTGCTTTCATCTTTTTTTTTTTGCAGCTTAGTTCAGCATTCATCAAAGAATCTGTTACTTTCATTTCTGGCTGCGAGGAGGCTGCTGAGGCTGTTTCTTGGGATTGTTTCTACATGCTAATGGCAGAGTTTCCTACAGACTTCCTTTGTATGTAATTTGGGGTCTGGAAGTGAGTGACTGTTGGTGGCAGTAGACTCATCGTTTTCCAAATATGTTTTTTGTCCAGGCTAACTCATTTTTCTACTTTTAGCTATTAAACTGTTACAGTGATTTCCCAAAGACAGGAAAACTTTTGCATATACAGAAGAACATACAGACAATAAGCTTTGTGCAAGCCTAAGAAGCAGCCCAGTGAATTGTCATTTTGTTGGGAAAATCATTTTTTATTCTTCTTTAGACTGGAGAGGAGGCTTTGTATCAGATTCTGTGGTTGTGGTATGCTTTGTGCCATCTATGTCAAGCACTGGCAGGAATCCTCCTAAATAATACATAACTATGTAACTCTTACAAAATATATCCCTTGTATATAAAATTACAGTTTGGGGTTTTTTTTAAAGAAAGCAAAGTATTTCAAGATTATCAAAGTAAGTGGTAAAGTGCTTGAGCTGGTATAGCTGTTCAAAGTTTTCTGCTTTAAATGCAGACAGGAATTGATATAGCTATAACAACATTAAAATACTATTGATGTGTACTTTGCAGAAGCTGTTTTAAATTTTTACTGCACATATTTCAGAGTAGATGAGAGAAAACTTTGCATTTTGACTGTCTGTGCTGCCCCAGCTGGTGTGTTGCCTATGCTTTGGAGCAGGGAGCATAGAGTAGAGCACAAATTGACTAATAAAGGTAGAACTCACATAAACTGTCTATTTCCCTAGACGTACCAGCTTTTTCCCATGAAAAGTCTTTTTGTAGATCCAGTTTAGGTGGATCTCTTGCAGGTAACTGAACCACCTCACAACAACAGTAATCGTCTGGAAATCCTGGGTGTGAAGATGAGTAGATCAGCTCTGTAATGTGTTCAGCACTTGAGAAGCACTGAATCAACAGTATTTGTGCTGGATCAGGGATGTGCTCTTGGCAATAGAAAGCTGGAAGCTGGGGCTTCCCCCACCACATGAGCAACATCTGCCTCTTTTGCCCATGTGTTAAAACTGTTAATGTGTGTGTGTATGGCGTTAAAATTATTGTATAATGCATATGTGTTGGTGCCCTTTGTTCCCAAGTTGTTTCCCAACTTGGGAAAGAGAGATGGCAAGAGTAAATTTTTTGGCCCCAATGTGACCACCATCTTTCCCAGCCTATCTCAGGTGCGTCGAGTTGCCTTCTGGGCAAATAACTCCAGCAGAAGCCAACTCTTCTTGGTCACTTTCCTTCCCAGGGACCTGTGGGGAATGTATGTCATCCTGTAGAGGGCCACAGAAGAAGGTCCTGTAAGAAGCGTAGGTTGGATGCTTAATGTGAGGACAAGCTCTGGACTGGGTGATTGCACTGGCGCGTAACAAGTGGTATGTCAGACACGGCTTGAGGGCTCCCCGGCTCCATACTTGACCTGAGCATAAGTGGTAAATCCAGCTTGGTAAGGCTGTGGCACACTTCTTGAGGTCGTGGAGATGCACCGGCTGCTTGTGCACGTGGCAGCGTTAAGGGCTTTGTAGGCCGAGCTACGATAACCCTCGTTAATGGTCATTTGTCTTTCAGTTGTTCTGACAGCTGCTTCTTCTGATGCTGCTGGGTGACTCCAAAGGCTTCTGGCTTGTAGGGTTTTGCTGTGAACCTGCAGATGTCAAAACCCCATGTAACTAATCATTCTGCTTTCATATTTAACTTACCTCTCTCTCAGCTCCTGCAGGCTGTTTTTCACGGACAACATTGTTTGCATCGACAGCATCTGTGCTTTTGCTCTCTGCAGGTCATTTGATGTCTGCTGTCAACCCAGTGCAGGTGTTTTGTTCTATCTTCCTGCTGTAGCCGTGGCATTTCCTGCGAAGTAAATGTTCTATGGAATTCCCATTTTAAAAATCTGATTTCTGCTGTCCCATTTGCAGAGGTGATGTTCCTTGAAGGCTGCAGATTTTTGTAGATCTTTAAATACAAGTCAGCTGTAGCAGTGAAAAAACTACAGTAGCTGCTGACGTGTACTTGGATTTCCTCAGATACTCAGCAAAGCTCTAGATGCTTTTTTTACTCAATGTCAGGTGGATAATTGCGTGCAGTTTCTAGGATCGCTTTCTGATAAAATGTATTTGAACACTTTCTCTAGCTGTCAGGTGTTTCAGTACACAGGCTTTACATATTTCTATTCAGATAGTTCCAGGTGTCTTATGTTATCATTGCAAGATCTGAGAAGGCAACGCAGCCTCCCAGAGGTTCACATCAACTTCACAAGGATAAATGCGAGCACCAGAACCAAGACAATAAGCAGAAAATTGAGTAGCAGGTTGAGACCTCTGTTGTTAGCGAGATCCATAATGTGCCTCCCTCTGTTGTGGCTGCAGCAGACTATTGATTGTAGCTTTGAGTTGCTGCTTCAGTAGTAAGCAGTATAGGCTTACATGAGTTTCACTGTGTCCTCAGCTGTTTACTTGTTTTGGGTTTCTGCCAATTGAGAAAAAAATGTTTGTTTACAATAACTAGATTTTTTTATTTTTCCCCCCCCAAAAGAGATCCGGATGCTCCTGGAAGTCTTTTTTTCCCCAAATACCTTAAAAATAAATAAATAAATAAATAAAAGTTAATGATATCTTTCCTTTTACTTCTGAAGAACTGGTTAATGGAGAAAGAATTTGAATTTTATATAATTTGGCTCTTTATTTGCTCTTTAAAATGTGAGTGGTACTCATCAGGCCCATCTGATTTTCAAATGAATGGCTATTGGCAAGACTTGTTCTGTTTCAGTGACAGAATATCGAAATTTTCCTTTTAAAAGATGATCTTTATAGGTGCAAAATCCCCAACTTTCTCATGGGGGCAAAATGTCCCTCTGTTAACCAGGAGTCTTTCCTGCCCTTCAAGGGTTTGGCGCCAGACAGCACGGTGTGTCCGGGTTTGCCAGCGGCCAGCTCTGTGGGATTCAGTGCGGCTTTGCAAACGCCTCGTTAAGAATCTAGCTTGGGCTGGCAGAGGATGCATCCTTAGTGCTTTTAATAGCACATATGCAAGAGCTTACTTTAGGATAGTATTAGTAACTTAGCAATTGTGTTTTAGATGTAGAAATATACATATAAAAGGAAATAAATGAATGAGACCGGTGAGGCCTAACAGTGAAATGTTGCCAGAACTTCTTTTTAATAACCAGCGAAGCTTTTAGAGAAGATCCCAAGAGGGCAGTGTTTTATAGCTTTATGTTTCAGACAGAAATGGCACTTGTGGCATTTTTTTTATCTAAGCAATCAGATCACTAAACTAATTGTCAGATATTACAATAAATGCAGGGCTTGTCTTAAATAATATAAATTACTGGAGTTCTTACTGAGGTGAGCATTAGTTTTTAGAGGAATCCTTAGAAATATCTTCTGGTTTCAATCCTTGCAATGAGCAAGAGGTACTCACTAATCTGTGACTGTAACCAGAACAGGTTGGTTGGTTTGTTTTTCAGTTTCTAACATCTATGTCAAAACTCAAAGGACTATATTTGTTGTTAAATAAAAAATATCTGTGGATCTTGTAGAACTTAACGAACATTTTCTGATTCTATTCTGACAGTATTTATTAATAGCCATACAAATACAAGTATCTGCTCTGCAATCTGTAATACACTAGTGTGCTTCCACGTATGAACAAGAATACTCTCTAAATGAATGTGTTCATTGCTGTGCTATAATTTTGGCAGAGAGGATATAGGTGAAGTACGTCTCAGCATGAGTGTGTATGTCTGACATGATTGCTGTTTTCTGTGCAATTGTAGCAAAACTTACATGAAAGTTCTTTATGCTGGGGACAAAAATCTTGTGCATGTTTTGTGGAAAAACCCACAACTGTTTAAATCTCTTTTACTCTTGGTAAGGGCAGTTGTTGCTTAATTTGGGGAGAAGAGTTAATAAAGAAGTGCAATTGCCTGCAGAGTGCCTTACTGAATTGTCTTGATAAGAACAAAATTTCAATTATGAAAATGAATAGGTATACTATATATTTTTGCTGAGGAGAAACATCTTTAAACCCAGCATATTCTTGTTCCTGATTCATCTCTTTTCCAGTGTAAAATTGCCATGGAATTGGGGGTTTTGGTGGTGTTTAGGGTTGGGGTTTTTTTTGTTTTTTTTTTTTTAATTAAGGTTGATACCAGATTGTTGCCTGATTCACTGTCTGTGTGTGTAACATGAACTTAGTAAAAGACAGAGCCTTAGGTGGAGTGGAACCGAGAAATGAAAACTTAATCCAAGCTACATGCTGTGTTTGGAATTTTTATTACGGCTCATAAAAATAGTGAACTTTTTGATTACATTTCCACAAAATTCATTAGGGTTGTTTATGTGCACTATTTGGTGAATGTAAATTAAGTACGTGTAGGCAATCTGGACATGGCAAAATAGGCAAGATGACTCTTGAAAACCAAACCAGAATAAACAGAAGTATAAATAATTAGAAATCTATGTAATGCCTAGCTCTTTTTCACATCCTTTAGGAAGTAGGTGACAGAATGTCTGTTTCTTTCTGAATCAAATTGTATGGAAGTATCTTATCTTATGCATGAATATATTTTCAGGCAGTCATTTTAATAAATAAAAATACAGTAGATGTTAGTATTAAAGCCCATATAAGTATACAAAGTAGATTATACTATATACAAAAGATATTTTATTTTTTTGATCTCTGGGTTCAGTTGACATTTAGTGATACAGGGGACAGTAGCAATTTTTCAGATCAGCAGAACCCTAAGACACAGAGACCCATACAGTACATGCAACTTATCTGCATTGCTGTAAAATAACAGTAGGACTCCCAGTTTATTTATACTTTGCTTTTGCTCTTGTTTATTCATTGTTTTAAAATAAATACTGGTCTTGCAGGTGAAAAGTGAAAAGTGGTGGGTTTGTTTTTCTCAGGGAAGGTGGGGGTTTAATTTTTTTAGCAATACTTTACTTTGACTTCTACATATTACTGGCTTGTGAAACCTGTAATCTAAATGAGTCCTCAGAATGTTTGTGCTGATATTTTGCTCTTAATACCTTTTTTCAGGAACTTTTCTATACTGCAAAGCCATTGTCTATTTCCAGTTGAAGTATCGTGAAACACCTCTAAAGCAAACTAAAAGTGGAAACCCTATTCATCACAAAAATACAGATTTAAAAAAAGAAGAAAGTAACTTTAGATTTTTCTATTTCCAGCTCTTCCCTACACCGCCAAAGTGCACTCTGTGTGTGTCTTTTCTTCAGAAGAAGGGATAATAGGAAAAGTGTGCTTCCTGAAATCTCGTGCGCTTGTTACGGTGATCAGAATGTATGAAATGGAAATGAGGTTGACACTGATATTTCAAATCAGTAGTGTTCATATATTAAATTGCAAGTGAGGGTGTGTGTTGCCAGTTTCATCAGTGCTTACCCTAACCTTCACACAGTAGCTAATTTCTTCTAGTGATTAACCTTTTCTCAGAGGTCTGTTTGCCAGATAGGAAGCAGATCACCACCGGACTTGCTTCCATTCCATCAAATACAAAGTTTTTCCAAAGATTTCTTCTATTCCTGCTCAGCTGTTCGTTGTCAACCTCTATTCATGGAATACTAAGTCTTAAAGGCGGAATACGAGATCAAGATAAACTTGTTTTGATCTTCTTCATTCCTCAATAGGGTTGTTGATGTAGGGTGGTATAGAAAGATACCTGTTTAAAAAAATTAGCGCCCGTGTGACCTCTATCTACTGATTCTTGAGCTTTCTTTAAGCTTGAAAACCATATAAAATTTCTAGGAATTTAGCTTAATATCAGCGACACATGGGAAGGTTGGAAATCTACTGTTCAGTTTTGTTACTGACAACTGTTGGAGTAGAATCCTCATGTTTTGTACGTACAGACTCTGGTTTACATGTTGGAAAGATACTTCTGCAATGCTTTCCCTCCTGTGCCTAACTGTTCATTATTTATTTTATTTTTTATATATTATTTATTTTAGGAATACACTTGCTTGTTCTCTGGCAGGCATTTGCAGTTGAAGGTGGTGGTGGTGCTTATATTTGTATAAAACACTTCAGTCATGGCGGTAAGGGAGTCCTGAACTTTTCTCTTTACCACATCAGAAGTAAAACACCTTGAGTGATACAAGTTTTAAACTGGAGAGATCACTGCATAAATTATGTCAAGCCACAATAAAGTTGTCTGAAGCCAAATAATACAAACTTGGAGAACTTTTTGATTGTTGAGTTGTGGGAATTCTTGTGCCAGTTAAATGTCTATAGAAAATTAAATCTTTGTGTCATAGTTTGGACTGGGCTGACCACTAAATGAACGACAGATGCTCTCTTTAAATACCACTGTGATAGTGTCAGTTTTTTCTACAAAACACAGTGAGAAAACTCTCCAGATGTCATTTAGTTCTTAGTAAGGATTTATGTAGTGAGAAGTGCTGTAAGTGGAAGTTACCTTTTTTCTTTCAGATCCAAGTTGTGTGTGTGTGTATATATACATACATATATATATGTGTGTGTGTATGTATAAGATCCCTTAAACAGGGAGAAAAGCATATGCAATAGTATTTAATTTGGGGTTAAAAGACATTTTTGGTTTATTCTTGTATTCCCTTAAAAACCCTAAAACAGTCTGAATGCCTTCAGTTGCTAATGCAGAGATGCAGCACTTTGAAGTAAGCAAAGCAGAAATTTTCCTAGGATGTGTTGAGGGCTGTGCCTGTAGCTCTTCTTTGGGTAGGTGTGGGCTGAACTTAGAACCCCTCCAAGGGCTTAAGGATTTCAGAGAAGTTTAAAAACACTCGGGCCCCAAAAAGTGAAGTTGCTGTTTGTGTGATCTAGCTAAAACATTGAGGAACTTACCAACTCCGTTAAGAGACAGTACTTTACCCCATTCAGAAAAGACATCTCTTGACCGAGACAGACAAATTAGGTCATGCACAGCTTTGTAACAACAGGCTCTAAACACTGTTCTGCACAGAAGAGTGGTTTTAATACATGTAGCAGGTAGAAAGAGAGTAGTGCGATGGTTGGCGTACAGCTCTAGTCCAAGCGCTAGCCCCTCTCACAAGAGGATCCTTGCATTGGGAGTTGCGGGTGTAGGTCTCTCTTCCCTTTCGGGTGACTTTCTTAGAGGACAGTGAAGAGAAGTGCTGGAACTTCAGAGGAGCATCACAATGATACAGATCAGCAAGAGGCAAATTAAAATCAGGCAGAAATTCACAAAGAGCTCTTGGAGCCTTTGACGTGCTTGTGGGTTGACCTCAATAGTTGAGGCTCTCCTCAGAGCAGAGCGGGTTATGTATTGGACCTTCTCCATGGCAACGAGAAAGCAGGGGGCACAAATCAGAAGTTTTAGGAGAGCAGGAAACAAGAGTTGTCAGGAACAGTGCAAAGTGCCTATTATCTTCTCTTTTTGTTTTAGGCAACCTTTGTGGAGCTGGGAAAGCAGGAAAGTAAAGAGTTAGAAATGCCAAAGTAAAGAGTTTTGATGAGTGCAAATGAAGATTGTTTTAAAGTTCTAAAAAGCATGAAGTAAATAGGTTGCTTCTACTTTAAAACAGGATTTGTGCTGTATTGTGCTTCTCCTCCTGAAGGCTACTGAGCACCTGTTTCTTAGCAGTGGTGAGGAATGGATATGTGGGATTTATTCAGGTCATTGCTTTAGCTGCTGATCTCTCCATCCTTCACAGTGATTTCCCTCTCACACCTGCTTTAATTGTTCAAGCACACCTGGAATCCTGATGATGTGGCTCCAGCCACAGACCTTTCAGCCAGGAGATCTGGAGATTACTGGTGGCTGTTAGTGACCTGGGCAGATAACCTCATTTACCAGTACCTTATTTTGGAAGGGAGGAAAAAAAATCTTGTTGGAGCATTTCCATTCCAAGTAAAAATACTTTAAGGTGCCTAATTAAAAGCTGTGCATCATTGCCATAGGGAATTTTAATAGTCAACAGGCAAAACTGAAAAAAAGACTAAAATTTTTATGTATACTCAGGGGACTATGTTACAAATGTAAGTGTGAAGGCAGAGGACTGCCGTGAGGAACAAAATACAGCATGTATGGGAATTTGGTCTCTAAAGTGAGTATATTATTTCAAGTATATTTCCCTGTTTTGAATGTCAGATGGAAACACCATTGTCTTAAAACTCCCAATAAGTAGTTGTGGTGTAAAACCCTTCTGTATGAACCTTCCATGGGAAGAGGCTGGCTCTGATGAATGCTTGCTTAGCGCGTAGCCAGGTGGATTCTGTAGGTGTTACTGCAGTGTGAAAAATTGGTTTTCCAGATGATGATGATGATGATATATACATCTCTCAAACTTTTCTCCTAAAGCTGCACTAACCAGTATATGTTTTATGAATGTGTATCATGGTATCTTTGTCATATCTCTTTTTTTTCCCCCAAGAATTGAAATTTGTGTCTACTCATATATGCCACAAAGGAAAACCATTGCTTAGATATCTGTTGTCTAGATTATGTGATGATCCTGACTGAATCAGAGCTACTTAGTTGTCCATGAATTTGTCTTTAAGTGGGTTAAAATGGAAATCCTTAAAAGGAAACACAAGTGTCTTCCGTTTAGTCCATCCACGTGGGGCTATAGGTTCAGATAGTGCTGTGTGAGCAGAATACGTGTGCTTTCAGCAGCAGTGTTGGTATTTAAAAAAAGGCTTTTAAAAGAAACCAGATTACACATGGATATTTTAATGCCGTTAGATGATTCCATGTGATGACATCTCCTCTGAAAACCAAACTTCAGATTTTGTTACGGTGTTTTGAGCTATAGTTGATCTTAACTTTATTGTGAACAAAACACACACCAGGAACGTACTTTCATAGGCACAGTAATTTTTCAGCTTTGTTTGACTTTACGCTGTACCTGTTTTTATCTATTTCAGCAGGTAAAGTGCTTGCCAAGTATATTCTGCTTAGCTCTTTGCTGGTTGCTGTCTGTCCCAAGCGCAGTAAGAGCGAGACATGGGCAGGAATTCTCAAGTGGCTTGGCTGACAGCACATCCATCCTCCCAGCCCAGTACAGGCTGCGGTGCATTAGGCTGTTTATCCTTTGCTAGACAAGTCACGGTAGGGTGAAACACTAACAGATTTATGCTAGTACAGACAAGTTTGTGTACCTAGCGTGTGTGATGGACACTGCACAGGGAACTGTATTTCCTGAGAGTGACTTCATCACGACTCGCTGTGTCTTTCTGTCCCGCAGGGTGTGTGCAGCCTGTGGGCTTTTGTTGAGCGTGACCTGCTCCAGCAAGAGATTTGTCTTCCTGGCTGCCCTCAGGAGGGCTGGGGCAGCATGAGTTTTTACCTGCAGACATGCACAAGTCCATTTTTGTGTACAGCAGCAGAGGTACTGCACACACGTGAGCAGCCACACTGCTGTGTTGCTGTGTGTGTTTCAGTTGCATGACTCAAGGGGCAGGACCTGGGGCTCCAAAGTGCTTCTGTAAAAGGCGGTACTAGCTGGTTGGGCATCTTAAATGCAAGGTCAGTACAGGTGAGGAGAGATGGTGAGATCTCTTGGGAAGGGGAAATTAAAAATGATTCTTCCCTTTGGAATGGATGAGGGATGTTTCTGAGGGAGAAGGCAGGAGGTCAGAAGGCTCCGTTGAGCTGTCACACTGACGTTAGCTGTTTGACAGGCGATAAGAAAGGATCTTTTTGAAAAGGGAGGTAGTGTAAGTTAAAATGAATACCTTTTATGGCTAGAAAATGATGTAGAGAAGGGGTCAGGAAAGGTCAAAACAGAGTAACCTGGTTCTCTTGATTTAAAAGCTCATATGGAATTGGAAATTTTAAAAAAACCCTACACATTGTTTTACCTATGAAGCCCGTCTGTACAAAAACCTTATAAGCAAAGGAAGCAAATTCTGTGTCTGTGTTTCAACACATTTGTCTTTACAAGTGCATGGCTTCAGCTAATAAACACATACCTTGCTTGTTAATCCTCCATGGTGCTGTCACCCACCTGTAGTGTGCATAAAGAGAAACAGGATTCAGTGACACAGCTGCGTATGGGTGGCTAGCAAGGTCAAAAGGGACAGCCTGAAAAATAATGACACTGCAATGAGGGCTCTTCATTGCCACAAATAGTAGCTGTTCTCTTCTGTTTCGACCCCTGACTCTGTTTTAGGTCAGTATTAAGAGTGCACGCGTGTGCCACTTCTGGAAAAGGAAGTGCAACAAAAGTGCAAGGTATAGTTGTGAGCAACACTGATTTTTAAAAAACAGAGATGTTAGAAGAACAAAACCAAGTGTTGCACAAGAGAAGCTGCTGCCTGCATCGCTCTACAGTTGTGTGTTCAATCCAGTGCTGTTAATGGGTGTGAAAGACTTGTCTTATGTGCAGCACGGGTCTGCAGGCAGTGTTCCCGTGGCTGGCACCACACATTAGGTACTGTGTAGAGGACCCCCTATACCTGGTGCCCTAGAATGAGTCTCTGATCACAACTACTGCTTCTTTCTCCGCTGACATGTGACTCTCCCTGATTTGTATTAGGTTATTTTTATCTTTGTTCCTGGGTGTCCTTCACAATGAGAGGAGGTGTGTGACCAGAGTGAAAACTGTGGGCCATGCTCGTTCCTGGTGCGACTGCATTGACTCCATTGAAGTCACACGGGATAAATTTGGCTGCTTTGGAAATGCCACAGCAATTTTAGACACAGCCTGTTTCCTGTCATATGTTTACTAAATGCAGCAGTGATATCAGCGGAATACAAGAGGTTTGACATATTTGATTTGTTGCTCTCCCATATGAGCAAGTGAAGCCCTGAAATGGCATTGTTAAATAATGTTGTGTAACAGTCTATTGCATAGATGCCCTCAAAGCCTAGTCATTCATTTTCATCCATTGAAAATTAATGTCTTAATAGCCATAAACATAGTGATGCCCAAAGTACCATCGAGTTATGTGATTCTTGGTCTAGTGTGTGTTGAATTACCTGGCCTAAGAAATTCCTGTAACTCTTTGTGTGAACACTATGACACTCCCAGGCAGGAAGAGGCATTCCCTGCACGTTCAGAGGAGGTGAGTTTAAAGATCTGTGTGTATAGTGCCAAAGCAAAGAAGAACCCTGCATGCAGGACTAAACACTGTGGGTTAAATTGAACCTGGAGTTGTTTGTTGCCATTGCCTGTGGATTCTGTGGCCCCCACAGGAGCACCCACCACAGAGTTCTGAAGCTGTGCCTGTGCACAGCAGCTGCAGTTGGTACGTAGGCGTGCTTGGCTGTCTCGTGTTAATGTATATATCTTATTCCAAGTTGCATTGCTTTGTTTTGGACCCTGCTGTGAAGTTACTTCCTCATTGGCATTGTGGAGTCACTGTAGTTGAGACCTCCAAGTCTGAAAATCCTTTTTCACACGAGAAAGATGAGGGGTGAGAAGGGAGTGAAGAACAAAGCAGTCTGAAATAACTCTAGAGACCTCTAGAGGGTCTCACTGCTGCCAATTTAGTTCAGTAAGTAAAAGTTTCCAACAATAAATTCAAAGTTGCTTAGAGGTTTTCAAGCACAGAAGTGGTTTATGAAGGTATGTCAGAATTTTTGTTTGTGTTCTTCAAAAAAATTATGTAGCATGGAGGTGACTTGCTAGGATTTACTCCGACAGCTGGATTTTTTTACTTATGGTGGGGTTGCAGAATTCTGTTGCTTATTGTGATCTTAGGCTGTGAGTTGCACTAGGTAGTCCTCAGTCCTCTCTTGCACCTGGCTAGTACCCTTAATACCCCTCTTCACTGAAGAATTAAGGGTGTTAGCCAGGTGCAGGGAACGGTGGATTGAGTGAGGAAAGCAGAAGAAAATGAACAGAGCAAGAGAAGTGCTGGTAACAGGAAAAGCAAACTCATTTCATCCTGTTTTTTACCAAAAATGTCAATATTTTTCATGTATTTGGGAGAAGGCTCACAATTTGTTTTAGATTAGGTTTTTTTCACCCTGTCTTATTAATTCATTCCTGTTACAATCTTCATTTTGAGTAGCTTTGATGTTCTCAGCGTTTTAGAAGCAAGGTGGCCAGTGAGAGCCTTTCCCTGGATTTTGAGTCTATGAGAACATGGCAAGTGTAGATGTAAAGAAATTAACATGCTCAGTTTGGCATTTTATTCCTTGGAAGTTACTCACATACCTTATGGGTAACTGGGACATCTATCTGTGTGCTGGCCCATTAGAGTACCTTGGGAGCTAACACTTTGGGCAAGTTTGTAATGCTGGGGCATGCAGTGGGACCTGGGGCAGGTGCTTCAGCCTCCGTACTTATCTGTTCCTCACATCAAAACAAGGCATATAATAACCATATAACTTCTCCCATCTGTTGGTGTGATTTGCCTTTTATGTCATAACTTTATTTTAGGAAATTAACTCCTTCCTCCACTGCATGCGCTGAGTACCTGACACCTTGTAGTTTCAAGTGGGGTTTGAGGTTCTGGGGGTTCATGTGACACTACTTATTAATAGGAAATGGGGTGAGTTCAATTTGAACTGAAGTAAAAATTGAAATAGGTCTGATATGTATGAAAAGTAGGGGTAGATGTGTTTTTAAGCCTTTTAGGAGCTCAGGACACAACGGCATGGCATTCTTTAAGAATATAATAGATAAATTCAGCTTCTGAGAAGTAACTTGATGCCAGGAAAGTCCTCTTAAGTTGTGTATCAATCTCTAGAAAGCAAAAGCAATTTTCCAGTTCTAAAGTGTTTTGTAGTCTAGGGAACATAACTTTACTTTCTTATGGTTTTTTTTTGTTTGTTTCTCCTTCTCTAGTTGGGGTACTTTACTGTTCCTAAATTAAATTATTCTTAAAGCAAATAAAAAGCTGTTCTTGCAGCTGTGTAGGTATATCCAATACGTTTTTGTTTGCTGATAGTCTGAAAAAATTGGTGAAAATCACCTTTATGCAAACAGATTACAAAGTGAGTTTCATATTGTACAACAAAGGCATTATATTCCTAACCTCCTCAGAGGATAAGAAACAAACGAAACTTTTTCAGGTAGAAGTATGATATATACATAAACCTGAATTTCTCTAAATACAAACGACATAATTGTCTTGACAAATGAGTGGTTGAAAAAAAAAGGCAGAAAATTGTGTTTCACATTTGATTTGTAACATTTATCACCTGCTACATAGTACATGCTTCTGACACGACTGCCAGCTGCTGTCACTCAGTGCTTGGATGGCTGTGACACGGGATGTCATCAGTGTGAAATTTTTAGATTTAACTTAACAGCTGAACCACATTGTCATCTGCCTGGAATCACCTAACTCTGCGATGGAATAGAATTAGGATGAGCAAGCATCCAACCTGCTGTAGCTGTGGATGCATTCCAGTACAGAGCTACCTACAGCAGTTAAGTTTCCATGTGTGTGTTCAGTCTGGGTGTGTATCTGCATAAACTCTGTGTGCTTTAAAGGCGCATGTATGCGGTGTGTGTGTTAGGAGAGAAAGATTTTCTGTGTGGTAAAATAAACCCAGACTCCTGTCTTCACCTGAAACTACATTTTATGTTTCTTTAGCCTTGAAAAAAAATACATCTGTCTTCCAGAATGTTCTTGCTCATTGTAGGCATTGATTTGAAGGCACTGGGAGGTCTGAAGTAATGCTTCTGCCTACTGGGAACAGCATCTAGAACACTTCGAAACAGGTTGTTTGCCTTAGGAGTAACGGGGCACCTGGATGCTTCCATTACTAGCCAATTCAAGAGTGGCACAAAGATGCTGAGCACAAAACTAAGCATATATTTTTGCCTGATGCATACCGGTCAGTAACAGGAAAAGGAATTAGGTGTGTCTGTTCAATAACAGGGAAAACACACCTCACAAAATTAAGGTCTGTATTAAATCTGTCTTTTCTAAAACCAGAACCGTAAGTAGATATAAGTAATAAGGTGTGAATTGGTGGAAGATGAGAATGTGAATGTTAGGAGGAGAAATTTCTTACAGACCTGCATGTATTAATGAATGATATTAACTTTAAAAATGTTTGCGAATCTAAATATTAAAATGTCCGTTATGTGACGTGTTTCTGTTTAAGATGCTCTGGTTTTGTTTACAGTGATTTTAAAGCTGAAGTTGTGTTTTGTTTTACAGTGTGTTTGCACTTCCATTGGTTGGAAGTGAACGGGTTACTTTCTGCATTCAAAATTCAGTTCATGATATTACAAATACTAGCTGAATTATTTATCTGTTGTTAGAAGCATTCTAGGATGAATTTGGCAGTTGCAATGACTGGCAGGAGAAAATAAACCTTTAAAGGAATTCATAGCAAAAATACTATACGAATTCTGTAGTTTGAGCTGCAGTCTGAGTAACATCATATAATTTCAGTTCTAAAACTTCTGCAATCCACTTAAGTTTTTAATTAAAGGTACTTTTTCGTCATAGATCAAAAGAGGTTTGCTCTCTCAATGTGTTAGATCAGAAAAATACTTTTCTGAGTTAAATTGTGAGAGAGCTTTACTTTTGCTGGGCTGTGGATTGGCAGCTTTGGGGAAACAGGAGTGTCTACAAAACTTAAAGTGAATTACTCTCTTTGGATTTTGTATTAAAAAAGCCAAAACCAAAACGTATTAAATTTGAAAGGAGAGACAAAGGTTTGAGGAAAATGATGAGAGCTTCTCACCTACTGGTGTAATGCTGTCTGTATAAATCATCCTACCCAAGGACAACTGGTGTTTCACCAACATGTAGAAAAATCTCAGTTGCCTTTATTGTCTCTAAAGTCCATTCCCCCCAGCATTATATTTTTGACACAGAGCTGTGATGCCTACGTTGCCATATTTTTTGATAAACAATAGTAACCAGCTGTTAATTTGAGTAGAGGAGTTTTTGTAGAAAACTAAACCTAGAGTGCTTTACTGTAAGAATTAAAAGCATAGAAGAAGAGAGGTCCCTTACCTCTGGTGTGACTGTTAGTGAAGCAGAGAGGAGCCTGCTCGGGGCTGTGGGAAGTGGCTGTAGATCTCTGGCAACTTGTCCGAGTCTGTGACCAAGTTGTGGGAACAATTGAAGTAGGTTGAGGGGAAAAAATAACAAAAGTTTCAGAGGCAGGACTCCCGGTGTCATTCAGCAGCTCACAAATTGTGATTGGTCCCGTTTCTGCCTTCTGACACAGGCAGTTGCTCCTCTAAACTTGCTCGCAGCAGTAATATATTAAACATGGGCAACATCTTTCCTCTCGTGAAGGGAACTGTGTGCCAGGGGGACCACCTGCGCAGCCACAGCAGGAAGGAATCTGGGAAGCAGCACTCTTCGGTGGCGTAGCTTACACCCTGACTTTTCTTAAGCAAGAACTTAAATGGGAATTTGTTTAGGGACCTGCTTTTGGATGTGTTACTCTCACTGCAGCAATCTGTATTAATCATAAAAAATACCCTGAGTCTCTTGTGTGGGTGATCACGTTTCGCATGAGCTTTTGGCTTGCAGTGATTTTATTTTATACAAGCAATTTCTTGAACTAGGCTTTCAGCATGTTTAGTTTTGAAAATTCTGTTATGCTGTGAACTGAATACCAGCTGTGTGCAGTGTGTGCTGTCCAGTATCGTCTTTCTTCTGACAGTGCTTGAACTGTAATAATTTTTCTGTATTTCAAGCCTCTACCAGCCTTTCAAGTTAGTTTGTGAGTTAGAGGAATTTTTTTTTCCCAAATAAAATCCAGCATCTATAAGTTAATCTTTAATATTTATCATTCCCGTATAATTTGAAGTATTTACCTTTCTTTTAAAAAACACACACGCCTCTTTTTTTTTCTCTCCTCCTCCCTCTTTTTGTGGCCAGAAACCATCCAAGTGATTTTTGAGAAGCCCTTCTGTGTGTTTGGATAGGAGTAGCAGTTGGATACTACCTTGCAGGTTATCTTACGTGTATTACCCTGTGTTGGGAGATGCATACATGGAGTAGGTTTTGTGCATTTGGGAAGTGGAGGATTTACTGGATATGAAAGGACTGAACTGTTAAGCGTGTGAGCATCCAGCATCAGGCTCTGTACATGGATGCTACTCACACCTGTGCCTTTGCCCCGTGCAGAAACTCAGCCTGACTCTGAACACTTAGAGATCCAGTTCTGGCAGTAGTTGTTCAGCATAGATTGGTGCTTGCCTTTGAGCAGGAAACCAGAATTGAAGAACTTTGTTTAGTTTGGTTTTTTTATAAGCCCTGCTGTGATACATGCTGCAAACCGGAGAAAAAAGACCTTGGAGGTGATGTTACCACCTTGTTTCAAACTGATCTCTGTTGTTATTTTTGTCAGCAAGGTTTAGATCTGCAAAATTGGTTAAAACATGGTTGAAGTTGGAAACTTGGTTTTAATATAATAAATCCACCCACTTTCTGTCATCCTTTAATATCAAACACAGGAAATTTAAGACCACGTACTTCAGTTGAAAGTTAATTGAGTTCTCTCCCCAGTGAGGAGTGATAGCTCTTTACCAGTGCAAAGGGTTTCATAATTTACTTATAATGGCATTATTAACATTATAAATCTATTGCAGGCAAGCAAATTGTGTTTGGCCTTTTTACAGGAGAAGTTTCATGTTTTATTAGGAGTTGTCATCCAGCAAAAGTACTGCTATCATTGTATTGCTTACTTTTTTGTTAGATGTAATATGAAGCTTTTTCTACTGAAATTCACCTCTGTTCTTTGTTACTAAAGTCCAACACCCAGCACTGCAGTGATGTGAGCTCCTCCCTTTTACCAAGTCACAGTAAAGCCATCATGTTCTGTTACTTTACCCCAAATTCTCAGCTTTTATTGTTAGCGAATTGGACCTAAAAATCATCATTTAGGAGCTTTTTAGCAACGAGTTGCCTTAAAAGAATGGCAGGGGGGTTGGAACTCAATGATCTTTAAGGTCCCTTCCAACTCTGACCGTTCTATGATTCTATATGATTCTATGATTTTGTTTGTGAGCTGCTGATGCAGTCATAGCATAGCTGCCTTTTTAATGATTGATACTTAAATGAGCAAGACGTTAATAAAAATAGTAGTATCTCATCAGAAATATAATGCACGCTTTCTGCATGTCTAACTTAAGAAACTTTAAGATGGAAAATATATTTATTAAATAACAATGTACACAAAATCAGACCACATGGATGCTGTAGATCTTGTGTTGATGCCGTTTCTCTGACAACAAACTTGTTTGGGTACCCTCTCTTGAGAACATTTTTCTGGTTCACTTTAGTATCCCTCCCTTGTGTAATCACAGGGATTTTGGTGGGATTCTGAGGCAGATACCCAAGCGCTGCTCATGGGACATGTCAGCCTGACGAGTACGGACAGTATATATGGGTGCATCGTTGTACTGTTTGATTCACCCCTGGGTGAACGGGTCCAGACACCCATGGATATCAGAAAGGAAAAGCTTTTTAAAAGGAATCTGTGTTGGAGGTTCTGGTCTGCTTTATTTTGTTCTGGGGAACAAAAATGTGCAGCTGTTGCTTGCTTGACCTTAAATGGAGATGATCTGGGCTATCTCCAGTGGGATTAGAAATCTGCCCCCAGAGCATGTTTCTTCTCATAAATTTATTTAGAGATCCGGTTGATGTTTGGGATAATGTCCAAAAAGAGATGTCTTGTACTTCAACATACCAGCTCCTATGTTTAAATAATAATACTACTACTTTTATTCACATTGATGATGATTTCCTGGACTATTTTTGCCTTTCATGTGCTGGTCATCTGTAAAATCCCTCTAAAGTGTTTGAAATGTCAGTGTCTGCTCCATTAATAATCCACGACTCTGCAAAGAGATGAACCGTTATCTGAGCCCAATTATTTATAATATACAAGTAAAGAAATTCAGAAGTCTGAGTGCTCAGGTTAGTGCATTGTTTCAGGGTGGTGCTGCAGCTTTCTTTCATGCAGCCAGTGTAGCTCTCACTGCTGAGGTTCTGGTGTTCAACGTGTTTGATTTCAAAGTGACTAAAAAGGACGAGAAGGGAGAAGCAGATGCTCCCACAGATGTGCACTGGTTCTTGTGTGTAGGTGGAACAGAATAGGAGATTTTGGTATTGAAGCTGAACGCTAAAATCAGGCCTTTCCTTTTTGTAACCATTTTTTTCTGTCGCGATTCTGGTGTCTCCTGCAGGATGTGTAATTGCTTGTAGCCATCCAGGTATCAGCAAACGTGGCTTACGAGACACTTTTTGCTGATCTGTGCTAAGGGAAGGGACCCAGCTAATGTATCCTTCAGTTACTCTTGTGCTGCATATCTAGCACAATCTTGAGAGAGATGGCAGTTTTTTCTTCCTTCTAAAAATACAGGAAAAGCAGTATTTTCAGCTGGCATGAACAGCATTCCAGATTTACACCAGGTAAGGAGATAGCCTAACCAATTTGGAGGTAGTCACATTTTTTTGATGCCTTTCAATTTTTTTTTGCTTGAATTTCATAGATTTGACCCCCGTGTTTGTGTATTTTACCTCATGCTTCCTTGAATGCTTCCATGACTTCAGTGATTCTCATTCACATCTGGAATCTCAATGTTTTTTGAATGTATGTGAACGAAGTTGCCTTTCTGAGGCTGCAGATTTTCCTGCTTCTGTAGTCAGACTCACAGTCTCTGTTTAGCATCATAGGAAGCAGCTCTGCTGAGAAGTCTAGGCTTTGTGTTGTGTTACTCTCCTCTGGGACAAAAAATATTTACTTTTCCCAAGTTTTGGACAGTCATTAAGTTTGATCTTCACGTTTTGTTCTTAATTGTAAACAAGGTGAACTTACTTTTTGAAGCTACAACTTGTGAAGCATACCATTGCAAAATGGTTACAAAAACCGTACACAATAAATTAATAGAAAACTATACAACTTGGGCTAAAATATTTCTCATTTTGGGAATGCTGAAGGCTCTGGCAGGACTAGTCATCTGATTTGTTACTAACCAAAGACATTTTTGGAAAGGTCAGCTTGAATGTTTTCATTTCAGTTGCTGTAACTGGCATGAACTTTTGACCATTAAAGTAGATCGTAGGGCTCAGAAGTGCAATGCCTGTTTATTGTCTTCAGTGCTTTGACCCAATGTTAGGAACGGAGTAAGGGAATGTGAAATTTTGCCTGGCTCTTGCACTGAGAATCCACGGTGTCCATCTCTTCTATACCCCCCCAGGGAGCACTAATTTCACTTGGAGGCAATACAGTTAGCACCGGTTGACACATGTAGCTTTTTTATTTTGCAATAAAATACTGACAGCACAAAAAGCCGTGCTCTTTCAAATACCTGGTTGCTTTCATATCAATGAAGTGTGCTTTTTCACTAGATGAATGAAAGTCAAATAATTGAATAGTAGCAATTAATTGCAGTGGTGCAAAGTGTCTTCAAAATAGCAGCATGATACAGAATGATGAACGGTGATCTTCATTACAGTGGAAGGTTTTTTAAATTCCTCTGAAGTGCCTGGGAGAACTGTGTGTAGGTGTTTACTGGTGTCTTCAGTTAGTTAAGCTGAACAGTGTGCTTTAGGTGGTGTGCCGAGATCCTTATACCTAAGAAACTGTGTTGAGTGTCTTTGAGATAAACTGTTCTAGGAAGCACGGAGATTAGTTGTGTTATTTGACATGTTCTGAGTGATGGATGAACGGCGGGACAAAGGCATATGAAGGAGAGATAAAGTTGGAAGACCATGTTCCAGTTGCCAAGTGGTGGTGCTGGATTATCTCCACTTAAACAGTGGCTGCAGAATGGAGGAGAAACAATTGGGGTTTAGATTTAGCTGCTGCCTCTTTTCAACGGAAGGTTGTCCTATCAGAAATGCATAAACATTGCCCAAACATTGAATGCGTCGGCAGCATTTAGAAGCTGAAGGATTCTCTTGTGCAGTGACCACCCTCTTGTAGTGTGGAGCTGGAGCTGGTAGAACAGCGGCTTCAGCATCTCGCTGGGATGTTCTTGCTGGGAACTTTGTTCAGATCACCGTGGAGATTGTGCAGACCAGATATCTAAAGTGTCTTCAGGCTAAGTTTTAGTTGGTCCTACTTTGACATGTACATACAGGAAATGTGAACCAGAAACATCTTTCTTTCTCTTGGTTGATGTTAAGAATGGGGTTTTTCTTTTCTTCACTTATTTTTTCTGCCCATTCTGCTTTTTTTTTTCATTTATGTGAGGGGTGGGACATGGGGGTGGGAATGGAGTGGCTATAAATACAATTCACACAATTCCCGTGGTGAATGTCAGCTATTTATCACTTCCTTTCCTTATTATTTGTAGCTTATAATTTGTAGCTAAAACAATAAGGTAATTTTTTTTTACTTTCTACTTCATCAGAAATCACCGAGGTTTATTTAAACAGCAGAATGTCTTTTCCCTCTTCAGAAATGAAATGCTATTTCCCAATTGCATATGCAGGAAAAAAAAGCCTTTATTTTAAAAATAAAACTGTTTCACTCCTGGCACCCCAGAAAATTGAGATCCGAAACTTCGTCGGTTTTTGGTTTTGCTTGTTGATGATTTCTTTCTGTCTAGAACGTGCCAAAATAGAGACATTGCTCTATTCCATTGGTTCAGACCATCTCTGAGAAGCAAGGACAGACTTCCTGATCTTACAAATACTTTCTGGCTATGTGTTTTGTTACAGGCAGCTGCTTCCTCACGGAGGTTCTGTTGTCACTCACTGAAGCATGGAAACTTCATCATGTAGAGTCTCACAGGTCCTTTTGGCTGTAGCTGCCTACCCACTAAGATGATTTGCAGGAGAGGCTTTCTTCCTACTTTTACGTTATTTTTTTCTTATGGAAGAAACTATTTGCTTTCTTCTTATTGTGGCCCCTAGTGAAAATCAATCGGTCCTGTGGTTTTGGAGTGCAGCCCTTTGTATCCATCAGTTACATGAGGATTTGGTATAAAAATAGTATTGATGTCTCTTTATTAGAAGATGAAAACAAAGGCAGTTCACTCTGAAACATGAACTTTGCCACCTTCTAGATGAGCCTCCTCCGTCTGTGTTAAAATAGGTGCCCAATCCGTGTCATATTGGATTGTTCTAGTACTAGTTCTAAGAGACTAAATGTGTGTGTGTGTGTTCATGAAATAAGAAGCAGAATTTACGTTAAATTTTAAACTCTTCAGACTGCAATAACTCCTGGGTAGATTAAGAAGTATACAGATTAAGGATATACCATTTTAATTGATTAGTTTAATGCAGTGAGGGGAAGGGAAAAGAAAAAAAGAGGATGTTTCAGTGTAAAAAGGGTCTTCAGATATGCTTATAGGGTTACATAGCTGAAAAAACACACCAGCTTGAGTGTTCAATATGAGTTTTCCAGCGTGTAGGACTATAAAGGCAAAACTGTAGAGGATCTCTTGAGGTCCTTACAGGCCACCTGAGCTTCCTGGTGCTTCATTCAGTCTGTTGAAGGATTTGGCAGATTCCCATTCATCTAAAACACCTTAGCAATGACAGCACAGAAAGGTGAATTGAGAATCAGCAAACCTTTTGAATTTGACTAGTGGGTGGAGTGTAGCTTAAGGGAAGTAACAGTGGACTGGAATTTGGAAAATGATGATTTTGAATCTTATTTGAGTTACCAGATTTGCACAGTTTTCTTTCCTTCCCCCCCCCTGC